>JAQGBH010005845.1:0-13518 GCA_034698265.1 Sminthurinus aureus | reverse complement strand
GGAAGCTTTGGGTTTGGATTCAAAAGTAAAACGGAACGGAACAAAACTGAAACGGTATGAAGATGAGATTGAACTGAACTGAGGGAATATTTTAAGCTGCTCTGTTCAGCTTAGCTCCGCTCAACTCAACTCAATTCAAAACCAACCCAACTCAACAGATTCGTCCCATTCGCTGAGCTGAGAGCAATCGGCAGTGAAAGTGAAATCCTCTTTGATGAAACCCAAAGTACAGCAAACCAAGAAGAAGACGGCTAAAATCGTCTCCCTCTTTTTCCAGATTCTCCAGATTCTAGATTCTCCAGATGAAAGATGAAAAGACTGGATACTGAAAACCGGCAACTGGCAAAAATACAATACAATTGCCATATCCACAATCTGCAATCTGCATAAAGTATCTACGGTCTACAATAGAACAAAGAAAGCAAAGATACAAGAGCAAGAGTAAGAGCAAGATTATCTTAGAAAATTCAAAGTACACGATACAAAATGAGAAATACTGTGCACCCAAAACGTATAGAGTCTAGATAGGAAAAGACAGTGAAAGATGTAGAGATTTTAATCCCGTCTTACAGATGAGCTCACCGTCATTTCAAATCTTTGAATTAGCATCTCAACTCGGCTCAATCCAGCTCAGCTCAGCTGTCATTTCCTAGCTGAAAAGTAGTCATTGTCAAATCTCCTCAATCTTGAATCTAGAATCTCGAATCTTGAGTCTTGAGTCTTGAGACGTAGACAGAGTAAAATCCGTATAAATCATCCGTCTCAATCTCCAGATTTTTTGTATCTGTATCTACAAATGCAAATCCTACGCACCAACTGCATGGTCCAAATTCCTCTGTGACTAAAAAAGGAATGAATCTTGTGCAACTTTTCCCATGTATTTCCTTGTTGACTTTTGACCTTGCCAATTTCATCAGATAGACAGCCAGGCAGAAAGACGAGCCCGAAGGCATTGACATTGACATCGGCGTCGAAATTGACATTGGCCTTTGAATCAAAAGACCAAGTTCAAGTCAAACTCGGCTTCGAATTGGAATGGGAAAACGACTCTGAACAAAATGTACTAAGGATGAGTGACACGAGAAAAAGCAGCGTCAACAGTCACGAGTCAAGAGACAGGAAATTTTCCTTTTCCTTTTATTCAATGTATTTCCACTGCCTTTTGAACATTGAATATCGAATATCGACTGGAAAAAGAGCAAACAAAAACATTCTTTTCCTTCTATTTCCCTGCACTCTCATCTTCGCTTTCTGTCTTTTCTTTTTTGTGGTGGAATTCAAATAAACTTGCAAGTCAAATTCGTATTCGTACGCGAACATCACCATTGGAATGGAATGGAATTCTCCATTCTCCGTGTCTCTTTGCCCATTGACTTTGACTTTGGCTTTGACTTTGACTTGGAAAATGCCTTTTGGTGGTGAAGTGCATACAACATACAAGTAGAAACCCAAATACAAATATTGCATCCGAATTCCGCTTTCCCGTTGGAATCTCACAATTCTCATTCCATTTTCCTCCTCCATTACTCAAAGGAAAAGAGGAGGAAAGCGTTGACGCACTTTCTATTTGTATTTCAAAGGGACGCTGTCGTTGTCGTTATTCATCACGAGTCGTCCGTCTTCAGTCGCCAGTCGCCAGTCGTCAGTAAGTTGATGCTCAAGACTCAAGACTTTAGACTCAAGACTCAAAACTGAAAGCTCAAAGAACTAATGTTGAAGAAAGTAACCGTCACAAGTTAAAACTCACCAGTCACAAAAGACGCTTTTTCTGGTGTAGTTTATATTTTGAATTTAAATTCCAAATTCACAAGCTGATTTTTCCATGTCTCTGACTTAAGACTAAAACAAATGCATAATGCATAATCACAAACATCTAGAATCCATTATCTAGAATCGAAAACAAAACAAGCAGAACCAGAAGCAGGCGGAAAACATAAACCCCATGTTTTTGGCTAATCCAAACAACTCAACTAAACTAAAACAACAAGAATAACAACAACATTTGCTGAGAGTCAGTCTAAAAGTCTGTTGATTTTTCTATCGGGTTTTCTGCAGCTCCTCGGTTCTGTCTCGAGTCTCGTGTCTGGAGTCTTAACTCTAAAGTATTGTGGAGATACAAGAGAAAAATTGGTGTAAAAACTTGTTCCTCGCTCATTTTTTCGTCTCCAGTCTCCACCTTCAACTTTCTTGATGCTTTGTTGAATGTTAAATGTTGGGCGGTGTGGATGTGGCTGACTGCAAATCAATAGACGAATGGATGTACAATGTACAAGCGCACATTGTGTGCAAAACAAATGGGTGAAAGACGAAAAAACTAGCGAAAAATTAAGGCAGTTGACTGGCATTCAGTATTCTTTACTCTTGATGGTTGATGTTGGGCGTTGAGTAATCGGAATGCAGGATGCATTATGTATTTGTCGATAAGGAGTGAGTTCAAGACGCTCTGAGTTCAAGACAATAACGAAAACTGGTAACGGGTAAGCGGGTAAGGTCGAGCATCCAAAGGAAGTACGAGTTCGAGTGAAAGATGGTGAAAGAAAGGAGAAAGGAATGATGAAATAAATGGAGGATTGAGGAATTCATTCCTTCATTCGTTCGTTCTTTCGTTCTTTCGTTCATTCGTTCATTCAGGCATTCAGACATTAGATGAGCCATATGAATGTCTTTTCTAGCCTTCACAATCCATGTACGTTTGCAGCGGATTGGATTGGATTGGATTGAAAGCAGGATTCTTGATTCTGGGCTTTCCGTCTTGATTCTTGATGCTTGATGCTTGATTCTTCTTCGTGCCTTTTGACTCTGGTCTCTGGTCTCTAGAGTCTCTAGATTCTGGAGTCTCTAGAGTACAATCAGCCGCTATCGGAAGAATAAAAGAATTCCTTGTAAAAGCATAGGCGTTTTCTTTTCCCTCTGCTTCGTCGTCGTCCTCGTTGTTTGGTTGTCATTCCATTACGTCTTTTATTCAACGTATTTTCCTATTTTGCTCTAAAAAGGCGGTTTCAGTTTGGTTCAGTTAGCGTCTTATTCTCTTATTTCATTCTTATTTTGTGCATGTGTTTGTGTGTATTTGGAGTTTGTAGGAAATTTAGAATACAGCAGACGAAATACCGCACCAGGAAATGAATAGAAAGTGGGTGGAAATGGGAATGGAAATGAAAAGGAAAATGGCGATATCACCCGAGTTTGGACTTTGACTCTGTCTTTGGCATGGAATTAGAACTGGAGCTGGTGCTGGAATAGTGAGCATTGAGCATAGAGCATAGTATAAGACTGTATGCTGGATGCCGGGAAATGCCATGAAAATAAAGTAAGAAGGGAAAGGAGAGAACGAGACGAGAGGAGAAGAGAGGAGTGAGACAACGACAAATGGATATTTTCTGGGTTGAGTGACAACCTTACATCAGATTCCTTACAGCTTTTTCCTGGAATTCTAATTGTTTTATTCATCTTGTCGACGCTCCAAATGCAGATCCAGAACTAGAACTAGAACCAGAAAACCAGAACCAGAGCCAAGCAGCCAGACTACGTAAACGGCAAATAAGAATAGGAATAAGATGGAAAGTCCAGCATACGCACGTATGTAAAACGGAGACACTAGAATCTAGAATCTAGAATCCAGAATTTAGAAACACGCAGTGTCTACGTTCTACAAAGAAGACACGCACGATGCACTGTACAAAGTACAAAGCGTACGAGGAACCAGATGAAAGCTGGAGAAAGTCGACAATGCCAAAAAGACAAGGCTCAAGACTCAAGACACAACACACAAGTCTTGTCTTTTCAGTTGTACTATTTTCTGGGGAAAGTCTTAAGTATTTATAGTCTGAAAAGCTTTGCTGTCGCCGCTTCTGTTTATCATTTATTTTGGCTGTGGTATGTCGTGAGTCTCGAGTCGCGAGTCTTCCGTCGCGAGTCGTGTCATGTCCTCTTTTATCAGTGTTCTTGTTCCATCATTCTCTGTTGATGATATTAAAGAAGAATGGAGAATGGAACAAAAGAATTCAGGGAAGACGGAAATTCATTACTTTATTTGTCTTTGGACTGGATTTACATCTCACATCTTACACGTTGATTTGATGTAAATTCCAGACCCTAGAGTCAAATTGGAATCCGAATCCGAATTCAAATGAAGGCAACGGCAACAGTACAAATATTAAACACAAACATGAGGTTTTTGTATTAGCAATGTCTTTGCGTGTATCAAAAAACATACTTTTAAACTAATTTTTCGATATTGTTTATGATATTTAGCTGTCGAAGCCAAAAAGGTTGCCTATTGCCTACATCCTACTTATCTGTGTAGGAAGAAGGGCGTGAGCTAGGTAAAAAATAACAAACGGCGTCAAACTCTATCATTGACTTTTTTAGGCTCCTTCGCTTAAATGCAGAAAAAAATTGATAGTGATCCACAGAAATCCAATTCCAATGCCAATGCCACTGTCAAATGTTCAACTTGACCGACAAAGGAATGTTTAAAATGTAAAACTATTCAAATTTCCATTAAAATAATTCAGAAAATCAATGGTGTTAAACTAGTCGTCGAAACAGAAATAAACGCAAAAACTCGAGAAATATGACAGAATTGAACGCCGCTCACAAAATGTTTCACCATGGAACACAACTACGTAGTAGAGATTATTGTGGGCCTTGCTGATTTTGGTTAACATCATATCCGCAGTTTCAGAGTGGGATACGGCCAATCCAGTATAGCGAAAGCGTCGACTCAAAAGATTATAAAACATAATACTTCAAATGACGATGTCGATCACATGTGTTATGAAAATATCTGTTACATAATTGAAACAAATTGAAATTCAATTATGAATTGAACTTCTCCAACTCCCACATCAAATGGCTGTTTGTTATGTAGAAAAATCATGGCACAAACATTTAAAGTTCGAAATGTTTGTAGAGAAACAGTCCGCAAAACTACTGTTTGCAGGATATAAAATCTAGAATCTAGAATCTAGGATATAAAATAACTGCACACTTCAAAAGGTCTAAATGTGCAAGCTCAAAAATGAGTACAATAACTTTCTTACCGCAGTTCCATGGAACACGGAATCAACATAGTTTTCTTTGCACGGCTAAATCATACTTCACACAAGTTACAAGATACAAATCGTAGCCACATCCATGATAAAGACAAAAACAAGCAAGTTAACGAAAATTTAAATTCAAATTCCGTCTTTGATCTTTGGTTTGACAGTGCAAATGGCATAGACGTAGATGTAGACGCAGAGATTGAAGGAAGAGAGAAAGAAAATTGAGAATTAGAGAACAGTCGCTTTCTTGTTGTCCTCGCGAGTGGAAAATTAACAAGTGTGTCTATCGTCTTTCTAACAGGAAACTAAAAGGGGACAAAAATTGATGTTCTATTGAAAGGAGTGACGAGAGACGACAATTATCGACCTCTTTAAAAAATTACTTCGGAATTTTGTAGCATGGAAAGTCAAATTCGAAATTCAATAGGTTGTAAATTTTCATCAGAAGTTTCAGATTTCTCCAGACTCCACATTCCAG
Organism: Sminthurinus aureus; assembly: GCA_034698265.1. Lineage (NCBI taxonomy): Eukaryota > Metazoa > Arthropoda > Collembola > Symphypleona > Katiannidae > Sminthurinus > Sminthurinus aureus. The sequence continues at coordinate 7,995 of JAQGBH010005845.1, read as the reverse complement.
AAAGGTGTCAGGTAAATAGTTTTAATTTGTTATCATTATTCCATATTCGCATGTTTTTCCTTTATTTACATTAGTATTGTAATTTGTTGCTGTACACTGCAGTCATATGACTCGATTGTAACTACAAGTTGGTAAAAAAGCTTCACACTTAAATTTTTCGAGCGGCGTTGAACTTGACAGTTTTTTCAAATACATTTTCACTTTCATTTTGTTTTCATCTGCAGTCTAAAAGTTACTGATTTTTGTCTGTCCTACTTCTTTTCATTAAACATTTGTCTGTGCAAGTGTTTTGTAATTTGATTTTGATTTTGGATTTTGGATCATTTCTGTAGAAAACTGTCAATTGTCATTTGCAGAAAAAATTGAAGTGATACGAGTAAAATGTTTTTATCTTTTTTACAGCACTCAAAAGACTCAATGCTCAAGACTCTAAACTCTAAACTCATGCAACATATTTTTAATAATTTATTTTTTATGTGCATTGTACAAGCATAAAGAATTAGTTTTTGATTTTAAGTAAAGTGCAGCTTGAAACTTGAAATGAATAAATAAATAAATGCACAACGCACATTCAATTTCAGGTCTTTATTTATGCATTAGCTATTTTGCTGGCATTTTGTTAAATACTTAGATATCAAATCAAACTTATATTTATTATCCATCCAAATCCGAAATCCAAACCTGTCAAATGATAAATGACACATTTGAATTTACTCTTATTTTCTCCATTTCCCATTTCTCCATCAAAAATCTACATTGTGTCAGTTTTAGTACTATTTACCCTTACAGTTAATTTCAATTGTCAATCGTGGAATCGTCTACATTTTGCCACCAAGTCGACGATGCAGTACAATACAAACTGCAACTACTAGAGCAACAGCAACGAGACGCGTAACGTGGAGCATTTTAGAGCTTAGTGTTTCAAGAGTTTGGAGATGTGGAATCTGATTGTCAATAAAGAGTATCCAATTGAATAGAATTGGGATTAGAGGCAGAAGCTAATGTACTGTTGATTGCTCCGAATTGTCTGTCTCTGTCTATCTGTCGGTCGGTTCCCTTCCTCTTTCACTTTTCCCTGCAATTGCAAAACACAGATACAGTTTTCTAGACTTGAGAATCTAGACTCAAGACTCAAGTGCAATTTCAGCAGGAAAGATAACGCACTTTAACACACTACACGCTGCTCAGAGACATACAACCAGTGCACACTGCACTGGTTCTCCATTCCATTTGAAGGAAGAGGAGGAAGAATAAAGAGAAGTGAATACGGTAAACGGTAAAGTGGGTGTAAGCGAAAATAGGGTCGTTAAAGATGGCAATTTAGTGAGAGAACTGTCAAGTCCATACTTCCCAACTCACAAACGATTCAGCTCAAACTCCAAACTCCAAACTCCAAACCAAGCTTAAGCTCAAGGGCGATATGCGATACTCAAATGCAGGTTGCCATTTCTATCTACACTCTACATTCAACACTACGTTTTGTCCATTGTTTTTCCATCTTCTTTCTCAAAAGTCATGGAGGAAAGAAATAGCGAGTAATGCTTATCTTGCAACTTTTAACGCACTACTGTTATTTCTCACTATTATTTGTTATTTTTGAACGGTGAAAACAATATGTAAAATTTCCCAGCAAAAATTCAATGTCAACATCGATACAGCTACCAGGAAACAATGAAATCTAAACGCAACTGGACAAACCAAAAAACTGTAGGAAAAGGCTCGCGCCTTAAAAAAATAAGTCTACTCCAGTCAACAGTGCTCCAGTAAAATTAGCAAGAGCACCAAAAAATTAAAATTTTTGTTCTTCATTTGAGGATTTGGACCCCGCTTGTAATAATTACTCATGAAAATGTTACACCGGAAGGAGTAGAACATGCATTGGTATGGTTGTTATGTGACAATTCTTGTGCTCACAGTAAAGATGTTTGTATGCGAGTCGCAAAATGCGACACAGTGATTTTTAACGTTCCTCATTGATGTTGCGCTGATTTTGCTTACTGCTTTTTTAGGTCGGCGTTGAAATCCCTCAATTTCCCTGAACCAAAATCATATGACTCTTTGATTTAACACACTTTGATATTTACATACACTTACAATTTATAGTTCAACAGTCAACACCCATCACTCGATCGTCGATGGTCGATGGTCGATACCGATGTTGTTTCATTTTGAATCTGTGATTCAGCAATTACTGTGCAATTATGTGGGTCTCGTCCTTATTTTTTCCTCATCAATCTTGAATCTTGAGTTGGCTCCTACGCATAATAAAATGTAGACACATTCTAGATTGTACAATGATGTGTGGTGTAGTTGAGTTCAGTTTGGATTTGAATATGGATTTGGGATTTAAAAATAGATAGCTGGAGGTTTCAAAGATGCGTTTTGCGTTCCAACTCTGTTGTCTCTTGTCTGTTGTCTCTTGTGATGCAGGAAAGAGAGGGCATATTTCCGAACACTCTGTATTCTGTAAGCACTGTTTCTGTTTATATTTGTATTGGTATTAGATTGGATTGAAGAGGATTTCAAGGGCCTATATAATAAAAACGCATCCGCATCCTTAACCATCTCCTACTCATTCCACGTATGTCGTACATCGTACATTGAAACGACATGTAACACACGATATTAAATCTATATCCAATCCAAGCTCCAAACTCCAACCACCAACCTCCAAAGGACATACATAATAATAGTAAGACACTCAATAACAATCAATTTTGCCACTCATAAAACCCTTCAAAATCGATTCATCTCCGTCCTCCATCCATCATCCATCATTTCACATCCTCACAGCCTACAGCCTCAAGACTCAATACTCAGTACTCGAGACTACGCACACATAGACACACACTTCTTCTTGTGCTTCTTTCTCTTCTTCATCTCTTTACTTAACCCAACTTGAGTATTGAGTATTGAGTGTGTTTTACTAGTGCTCCTCGCTCGTCATTTTCTGCTCGTCAGCAGCCTTTGAGCTTTACACTCTCAAGTTGACATTCAAAATTGTGATGCTTCAACATGCATATTTTACCATGTACAATTTACACTTTAGAGTTTAGGAAAATCGGAAATCTTTCCTAATAGAATAATTCAATGATAAAATATGATAAAAGTTCCGCCGAGGCTTCCGATCTCCAGATTCAAACTTCGACGCCATCAACCACAACAGAGTCAGAATCAGTATGATTATCCCTTTACTTTATTAAGCATGAGCTTTACGCATCCACCATCCAAAATCTAGTATCCAGAGAAAGAAGAGAAGATGAAAAACGGAGATGGATTTAAATTCGTGTAGGAAAAAATCAAGTGAAACATGAAGAGTGAAAAATCGAGAGTTGAAAATCGTAGTCGTAGTTCGTTGCGTCTAAAGAAAATTGCAAAGGCTTAAAATTATAAAACTTCCACCGCCTACAAAATAGAACGGATCTATTAGAGAAAAGAGAATATGGTGAAAAAATTTGGTAGTCTCGGCTTTTCATGCAGATTGCAGATTGCGGACATGGGATGAACTAACAACAAGGAGGAAAAGAGTACACATTTATAATCTATACTCTGCAATCTACAATCTACAATATACAATACATACGGGCATTTTAAGATGACATGTATTTATCCAAGAGAAAATGACACAAGATTTGTTTACTTAATAATTTAATACCGACATGTATAAGTCATTGCCATACTTCATAGTTTATAGTTCATAACGCACACAATACAAGGAGGAAATTGGTTAACCTCATGCCCCTGCTAACCATTTTAGGTGAATATATAAAACAAATTTGGTTGCCTGGTAACAACAAAATGTGTAATTGTTGATTGTCAACAATCGCCTAATGACACTTTCTTGTGTACTTTTTATCAATGCCATTCTGCCGAACTACACAAAAATGTGTACTCATAAAATCCACCATTTCCAATGAATATTACTAAAGTTCATGAAGATTTGCTTTAAAATACTTTCTTATTTAAATAGCTTCGGCGAAAATGCTTGTTTATTATTTTTTTGCACAGAAAAAAATATTAATAATTTTAGTTTATACCGGATACAGTTTAAAATTAATACAATATGATCAGGGGGCATGAGGTTAAGGAATTTGACATGGAATTGATTATGAATTATGGATGTAAAAGAGACGATAATGACGACGAGTCTCCAAATTTAACTACACTTTAGACTCAAGAAAAATATTCAAGGAGTCAGAAAAAACAGGGAAATTTATTAAAACGTTATTTTTTAAAAAGACATGGATAGATAACTTTAATTATAATGAAGCAATCGCGCATCAGTGAAATCTGTTACATCAAACCAAAATAAGAAATTCAATCTTCAAAATGGACTAGACTGGACTGAAATTAAAAAAGTTATTTAAACTTTGTGCAACAAAAAAAACATCCAACTGGTATTACTTTTGTAACATATTACCCGGATCTGATTTCTACACATCTGACCATTGGTATTGTTAAAGTTGACCGAAATTTTCATGAACGGCTTCCAACTGCTCCAAAATATTGGTTTTAGATTTAAAGTTCACATTTCTACCTTTGAATTTTCCTCATCAAGCACAATTATTTGTCATATTGATCCTTGATCCTTGATCCATTAGTTGTTGCCAATCTCTAAACTCCGCTTCTTTACTCACCTTTGACTTTTCAATCATGATTCATGAATCATATCATTTTAAAGTCCAAAATCTGAAATCTAAAATCATGAGAATATATGTATTTCCATAAAAATCCAAAGAATTAAAAACAGAGACAACATCTTTTACGTTTGTAAAGGGTGAGTCTTCAGTCAGCAGTCGACACTCTAAATTTTTAACACATTATATGTAAAACGGCCATCACATTGGAAGCATAATAAGGGCATAAAAAATACAAATACGAATAAGAATGACTTTTGACGTTTGATTACTGACTACTGACTATACTTTAACGATGACGACAGTCCAATCCATACCATTCCAACCAACACCAACAAAAGTGACTTTGATGACCGCGTAAAGTGTGTAATGTATCATTTCTCCAATCGCCCACTATACAGAGAGCAGAAAACAGAGAACAGTAGATCCCCTCGCCGTAATAAAATGGTCTCATTACATCATTTGTGCATTATTGTTCCAAGTTAATAGCAAATAGCGAATATTTGATGACTCCGATCTGATGTTTGATAGTCCACCATCCACAAAGAGAAAAGAATTATGATCTATAAAAATCTCATAAACTTGCACAATCCACAAACCACCCCTCTCCATCAAATTACATTACATTAACCATTTTACAACATATTAGGCATAAACCAGAAACCAGACAAATAGAACAGGAGCCGGAGCAGCAGCACCCTCTTTTCCCGTCTCAAATGTAAACGTACATTTATGCATACAGATATTCTCTTGTGCATTCAATTCCAATTCCAATTATTTATGAATTTGAGCACAAATTTCCGTGACAAATGTCCAAATGTATCAATCTAGTTCAAAATGAGCCGGTACTAAAAAAACAAAAGCAGTCAAAATAAACACAAATTCAGAGTAATGAGATCATTTTACTTACTATAATGATTAGGATAACGATAACGATTACGGTTACGATTAGTTATATAAAAATGCAAGGTGTGGATTTACAATATGTAGCTTATTTCAAAATTCAGCAGACAAACGTCAAAAGTCGCTCCAAATTTTCATCCCATTTTCAAAATAGCTAGAAATGTTAGTCTGTTTATCACTGTTCAATCTTTATTCACTATTCACTATTCCCTATTCATTGGATTCTATTGGTGAGAGACGTGAATAAACTCTTGTGAATAACGATTAGGAATTGGATAAGGAATGAGGAATAATAATTATGACGGTTTTATTTCCACATTTTCTACACTCCACACGCATAAATAAAATTCATAACGCCTTTAAAAATACCGAGTACTAAATACATGTAAATTTTGTACAGGTAAAAAATGGTGGAGAAGGGAGAACCGAGAACTTTACCTTTTCATTATTATTATCATTATTATTACTGTGGGCTCTGTTTCTGTTTTGCCTTGCATTGACTTGACTTTACATTTTATGTCTAATGTCTAATGTCTAGTTTGTGTGTGTGTGTGTGTTTAGCTGGAGGTTGTAAAGTAAAAAAGTGATGATTCTTTGATAAATTTCTCCCCCACCCAAAAAACATCTTGTGTTATGTCTCTGTCTTTATTTCTCTGGTTCTGGCTCTGGTTCTGACGCAGCTTGGCTTTTATTATTCAAATTATCCACACACTACACTCTGTACACTGTACACACGACGGACTTTTTTTCCCATCGCAGTTCTTTTCTCATCCGATGCGTAAATAAATAGACAGGAGAAGACAAGAGACGAGAGGATGGAGAAGACATGAAATGAGAAGAAGAGAGCACTTAAATAGCTATTTTTATTTTTGATTTATTACAGTTTTCACAGGTACTTTTGTGCAAAGTTCACTGTGCACTGTTCATCTTTCATTTTTCATGGATAGCAATCCAATCCAGTACAATAATAATCACAGTAATAATAAATAATAATACCGGTCTCAAATCTAGTGTGTAGAATCTAGTGTCTTGTGTCTTGTGTATTATGATTATGATGAAGGGTTGTCTTTTTCCATTTCCTATATAGGGAATTCAGAGCTCATAATCATCATCATAATAATAATGTTGTCACTGACACTCCAAACTCCAAATCCAACTCCGACTCCAATTTGAACTCCTCCAAGAGAGCCAACAACCAACAACCAAAAAGCAGCTACATGAAATATCAGCGGGCATGAAACAAGGAACAAGATGAATTGAAATATTCAACATTCAAATGAGACTGTGGATGTGGATGTCGCCCTGTGGATTGAATTGGCTTCGTTTATTCTGCCTCTTCTGTTTCTTTCTCACATTCATTTATTAGCTGTATGTTCTATGCCGTATGTATACATGCATATCGATACTCGAGAAACCAAGATATCGACGGATGGAATAGAATGGATATGGATTCTAACGAGAATGATAATGAGAAGGAGAGCAATAGAAAATGTGGATTGTAGTTTGTACATATGACGCTAATGATAATACTTGTGTTTTGTGTCTTCTGTCTTGTCTCTTGTGTGTATTAGTTATAAGCGAACCTAATACTAATACTAATAATAATGATATCACAGTCACAGTTGTAGTCACATTCACATTCACAGGTAGAGGATGGAGGATGGAGAATGGAAAAGGAAAAGGAAGATGGCTCATATATTACAGGAATTATCATCTGTCTCTATTCTCTATTCTCCATTCTATATTTGATATTATACAATGTACACTGTGGAAAGAAATAGGGAGAAGATTCGAGTGTGTATTATGTATTATGCATTGTGTACTGTGTATGGGAGAGAACAAAAGGGTCAACGCCCAACGAACCGAAGAAGACGAAGACGAAGGAGAGGGAGAAGAAAACCTACTGAAACTGAAAGAGAAGACATGAGAGGAAGACGGACTGAGGAGATAGTAAAGGCTTTATTATCTATAGATAACGTAATGACATGACAGACCGAGTCAAAGTCAAAGGGAAACAGGAGAAAAAACAGAGGAGGTGAAGGCAGCAAAAATCCCAATGCTCAATGCTCAATGCTTAATGCTCAATACTGTAGTAGATTTTGGTACATATACGTGTAGTATTATTGATGATTCAAGATTCAAGATTCAAGACGCAAGAATGGAGAGGGAGATGAAGAAAGGGAGACATAACACAACATTACAGCTCATTATGTAAGGATTTAGAGAATGTTCAATGTAGATAGTAGATGGATGTGTAAGAGATGTGATTTGATTTGATTTAAGTGCGGGCCAGGCCCAAATTTGTATTGTATCCCATTGTATTTGTGTGTAACTAGAACCATCAAAGGTATTTATTTCTGCTCGCAGTTTATCATCATCAATAAATACTACGTACAATGTACAATAAATATTATGTGAACCAAACCATGTATGAATATTTTTATTCTTTATTCTC
>JAQGBH010005844.1:0-13521 GCA_034698265.1 Sminthurinus aureus | reverse complement strand
ATCAAAAGAAACAATATGGCGGGGTCCTGACTTAAATTTTCTCAAAACATGTAAATTTGATGCACTCTAGTGTACACTGTATACGTATTCGAGCGTCGAGCAGCTGCCTTTTCACAAAGCACAAAGCAAAGCAAATCGTACTTGCCTATTATGTATTTCAAATATAAAGTATAAATTGTGTAGTAACATCAGCGATAACGTTAGTTGTTCATAAACAGTAAAATGGCACAATGTCATGTACTTTGTACCCACTTTTCTTTCCACATCAAACATCAAACCGGCAATATGAAGAAAATGTTCTGTATTCTGCAGGCACAAATTATGTGGATATGTACATTTGTATCATTTATTTAGTATTTCCTCTTCAATTTTTATTTTTTTGCGTGTGCAAGCATAGGAGATCTTTGTGAATCTACAACATTTTCCGATGTCGTCTTCAAAGTCGGTGAGGAAGAGTTTCGAGGACATAAACTAATTCTGGCAATTTCCAGCCCGGTCTTCGGCGCTATGTTCTATGGATCACTGGAAAGTGAAAATATTGTATCTATTCCAGACTGTAAATCCGAAGCTTTTAGAATTCTTCTTCAAGTATGCTTTATCCTCTTTTTTTCATTTTTTACGTTTGAAATGTTCACGTAAACGTTCAATAATCAATGACAAGAATACTAAAAATGACAACTTACAATGAATCTAATTTGTTTTTGTTGTCCTCCTAAAAGTTTGCTTACAAAGGAGAGTTGATAATATCTGAAGTACAATTGGCTTTGGATGTTTTATATGCTGCTCGCAAGTATTCAATGAGACTCTTGGAAGATGAATGCATGGTGTACTTATGTGGACATGTGTCCTATGAAAGTGTGCTAGCTGTGAAGGAAGCTGCAGAAAATTATCAACTACCAGGTTTGAAAAACAAAAATTTTAACTAATGATTTTTTTGAAAAAATGTTGTAGCTCTCATTAGTTTTACAACATACAAAATAAAAACAGTGTAAAAAGTAAAAGCTGTTTGAATATTAAGTACGCAAAATGAAAAGTATTAAAAATTAAAAATGTTAAATAACTTATTTCCTCAGTTCTAGAACTAATTTGCAAAGAATATATTGAAGAAAATTCCTATAATGTTCTCAAATATCACTTTCCCTTCCTAAATCTGGAAACCCTTCTCTCATTTATTCACAATGATCGTTTGAATATTCAAGAAATTGATTTATTTCTTATTTTGGCTGACTGGGCGAATCAAGAACTGGAGAAAAAGAATTTAGAAAAAAATCCAGTTTCCATAAGGAAAGTTCTTGAGCCCTGTCTTTCTCACATGAGATTTCCAACAATGCAAGCCTCAGATTTTGCGGACCACGTCGTTCCAACTGGTATTTTAACAACAGATGAAATTGCACAAATCTTTACCTACATCTCCACCACAAATAAGAGCAAATATGACGGTGAACTTCTTTTCCCAACAAATAAGAGAATTCTTAAGTCAGCACCTTCAAAAGTTGTTGCATTTTCCACTACAGGCAGTTCTAATAATTACTCTACAAATGACACTTCTCCACCCGGACAGTCCGGGCCTACAAGATCCCGATCAAGGTAACAGAAATAGCATTTTTAATTTTTAAATGTATACTAATTGATCATGTATTTTGCAAAAGAAAATTATTGTCATTTCCCATTATTGTCCAGTAAATTTGAATCTACCCTTTTAAACAGAGCACACAGCAGAAAGAGATCACGGAACCGACTATGATAAAATAGTATGAAATATAAAATATAAGTAGAACACACGCGCAAAAACTGTATGGAAAGGGAAGAGGATTTCCCAACATTTCCAACCACAAACCAATAAAACTTCTCGTTTATTCTGTGCATTATGTAACACCCATTAAAAATAAAAATTTGAAATGGTTTCCATATTTCCATAAAAAATATGCCATGAAAAATTGAAAGTCTAAATGAATAATGAATCCACAACCCACAACCATAAAGTGTTGTGTATAAAAAGGACTGTAAACTATGAACGGTAAATCATGTGAGGAGTGAGCAGTCTATATTAATATAAAATATAAAATAGGGTATCAAATTGAAACAATGGACTTGGTTTAGGGTTTAGGTCCACCCTAAGAAACATTAACTTGTATTATTATATTTTCACCATTCACCACCGACCCATGAAACATGAAACATTAGACTGTTTTTTATATTTTACTCTCAAAACTTTTTCCCTTCCACTGCCATTGCATTGTCCTTTTCTTTCAAATAAAAAGTCTACTACATAGTTACACAGATGTAAAATGTAGATGTTTTCGTGTTTCATGTCAATGTTAGATAACCATGAAATCATGACCAGAAACGACTCAATTATTTCAATTATTGGATTGGGAATCCTTGTTCTTTTTTCTCTCCCATTATACATTATACTACTTGAGTCTTGAGTTACCTAGTCTAATACTACTAATGCATTATAAATTATAATAATACTCAATGAGTAGTACTCATCCATTGTTCATCGTTCAGTTTACACATACAGCTCTACGTAATATGTATTTATGTATGCATTTCTATGCTGTACGCTATACCTTATACACCCATAAATAATAAATAAACAAGTCAGAACTCAGAATGCACTTGGACTCGACTGCGGACTTGACATTTTATAATCCCGTTTCGCCTATATTAAACCGAGAATATGTTTCTGACGTATTTATAGTCATTATAGTATAGTATTCGTCCAATATACAAAGCACCATGTCCTGTGTACTATTCGAGTACATTGTACATTGTTCATGTGTGTAGGTTGTAGGTAGTAATGAGATACCATCTACGATAAGAAAAATGTCCGCGTTTATGTTTAAAGCTGTGGCGCATTCGGTTTTTGTGTATATATACAAATATTATGTGTGTTGAGAGTTGAGATTTCCTACTCTCTACACTGTGCTTAGTTCTTAGTTCTATTTTCTATTCTTAGACAATAGTGTGTACGTAAAAAAATTACATCTTTTTAATATTCTATTCGGTTTTACCTAAAATATTAAACACCGAATATCAAATACTAAAAAGGTGTTAACGAAATACATGTCTTTGTGTATCTGTCACTCTCTGGAAAATCCTTGTCACTTTCTCTAAAATTCGAGCAAAGTGGTAGCAATTTTTGACCGTCAATTTTCATGGAAGCAAAATACAACAGGATTTTTAGAAGAGATCAGTGATCAGTGGGTCCAATGTCCAATATCCACAGTTACTTGCGATTTATGTGACTGGGCCTTGCATTTTCCAACTTCCAACTCACTAGCTATAACCTATACTGTAGATTAGCAGTATGGTGGGTAAATTTTAGTGTAGTCCAGACTCAAGGTGACGCGATACCCAATACCCACTCCGCTTTGAACTTGGAAAACAATAAACGTTCAACCACCGTCCTAGTGCCGTGTTGTACTTTAATACTCCAGTCCGTGGCATTGGATAAGTCATTATATTACATTATCAATTATAAGTATCAGGGCATTGCATTGTACATTAAAGATTGCAGATGCTTATTGTAAGTTTTCTTTAAAATCGGAATGCAGAATTGAATGCAAAGTTTCAGTACAAACTGTGTAGCTTGTGACGTGCAAAGTCAAAGGCCTACTCTGATGCAAACTGCTGTTTCTCCCTTTTCCCTTTTCCCTTACCGATTTCGTCTTTCATCCCGTATCCCGTTCCATTTCAACTTGTAAACACAGTGTCATGGTTACCAAAACGAATTCGCTTTATGAAATGTTACTGAAATCTGAAATGCTATGTACAAAGTACAAAACCTGCGAATGGAATGGAATTCCATTGGAATTTGGAATGTATAATATATTATGGTGGAAAGGCACGTGCCGCACAAAAGTGTATGCCAAATGCCAAGGCATTTTACTATAACCAAAAAGGTTATAAGTATACAATGCCTTGGTGTATACAAGATGCAAGAGTTTTCAATTTTCAACAAGCACTTTTTTTTGCTGGCAAACCAAACTGCAAAAACTGCAAACTATAAGCAATAAGCATATAAGTCAAACTGTCAAACAATTTAAAAAAATTTGAAGTCCAGTATCCAACTCCTTTGGTCTTTAAATTTTTCAATTTCCCCTGTAATAATTCTAAATTACCTGTTGAGCCAAGAGAAGAGCCAATATTGTGTAGCTAATATAATACTTGATTTATTTACATTTTACCTGCATCTCGATAATCAATAATGATTAAAGAATAAGGAATCGAGAAGGTATACAAACTTAGATATTGTTGTGACACGAAATTAGGTGAACTAACACTGTATTTCTCGGGTGATTCAAATTCAAATGGATTTCAGTTTAGACTACAGGTTGAGACATTCAAATCGTCAAAGAATAAAGGCCTCTGGCCTGGATACAGCATTGTCGTCATCTACCAGTGAAAGTGAGGATACACATAATGTAATAAGACCGCAATCAATGGCAGCAATGATAACAATGACAACCACCAAGACAAGCAATAATATGAACAGTAGCAGCAGTAGTGCAGCATATAGTAAAACAATGGACAAATCGTTACGTTCTTCTTCCTCAAGCTCGCCTTCATTCAATCCTACAAGTCTGGCAGATTTCCGCTCTTTACCGCTCCTAAAAGATCGACTAGGTAAGCACTTATCTCATTGAATTGATAACAACAAGGCTTAAATTTTTACACATCCTGTAATTTTTGTGTAATTTAATGCATTCAAGTTTGTTATAGGGGCTATTTGGGAGAAAAGACTACACACGGATGTACAGTTTCATGTGGGACCAAGTAAAGAGATTGTAGAAGGACATAAAATTATCCTAACATCAGCTAGTTACATGTTTGAACGTCTTTTCTACGAGCCTACTCCAAAGACTCCTTCATCCAATAGCAACTCACCTGAAAAATTTACTATTCATGAACCGGACTATTCAAAAACAGCATTTCAGTATTTCATCAAAGTACTTTATACTTTAGTATCATATTGTCAATAATATTCAATATGATATTGAATATACAATTTACAATATTCCACCATTGATTATTTCACACGTATTTACTCCTATTATTGTCTTTTTTGAATCCTTTGTTGTAGGCATTCTTGATTTTTATTTCTTCAACATGACTTTGTTCTTTGTATACTTTGTACTCTAGGCCATGTATACGAATGAATTTCCAGAAGACCTCAGTTTATCATTGGCTTTGGAAATTTTCTATGCATCAAAAAAATATCAAGTTATATTTTTAGAAAACAAAATTTTAAATCATATACTCAATTCAGTTTCAATAGAAAATGTCTTTGAAGCTCTCAAAGTGTCTACAAATGCTATAGAGTTGACTAACATTGTCCCAATATGCTGGAAAATTATTGAAGAGGATACGGCCAAAGTATTATCCTGTCATCTCGACCATTTAGATGAACACAATTTTACTAGAATTCTCACAAGGGATCATTTGAATCTGGAAGAAGTTGAATTATTCCAATTTTTAGTCAAGTAAAAGGACAATTCAATTGATTTCTCCGTACTTCTTACTTCATATTTTATCATAATAAATTATTATAATTTTTTTCATTATTCATTATTCATATTCTATATACACTATGCCAAAAAATATCATGGTTATAATTTTTAATTTTTAATGAATAACAAATAACAAATAAAAAAAAATTAATAAAATTGAACGGTTTTTTTTTAAGATGGGGTTCAATTCAATGTAAACGTCGAGGTTTGAAAACGACTGGGAAAAATAAACGCCAGATGATTGAACATCTACTAAAATACATCCGGTTTTCAAGCATCAATAATATAGACTTCAATGATATTGTAATACCTTCAAGAATTTTAGAGCCGAAAGAAATCTTTGCGTTACAGTCTCACATTTCTCCAGTGAATCATGGAGAGTCAAAATCCTCCGTTCCCTACAGTAGTCGACCACGTTTTAAACCCCAAGTTCTGAGAAGACCTGAATCCGTTACAAATTCAACTACTCGCTCCAATCCTTTGTTTTCCTCAGCATCGTCCGCCACGCTAGACAGACCAGGTGGTGGTGACAGTGATATTCATATTATTACACCAGTTAAAACAAAACTACGGCCCAAAAAGTAAAACAAAAAACATTATCTAACTCAACTTTTAAAGTAAAACGCTAAAATGCTTGCAGTTTGTAGTTAAGATTGAAATGGTTTACTTTTAGTGATTTTTTTTTTCTGTTTTAGATCTTCAAGGAAACTAAATGTTGTAAAGCAGACGAATGGATCAAAAACTTACAGATAAATACAGATAATTATTTCTGTATAATGAATAATGACTAATGATTTTAAGGATAATTAATCAGTAATATTTTAAAAAGATTACGATTGCATTTCCCGTTTAAGTAATAATATCTATAATGCCTAATTTCATTATATTATATCTTATGTCTTATGAATATTGAATATTTGATGAACTAAATCTTCCTTTGTAACTTTATTTTGGATAGAGTAAATAAATACGTTGGTATCGCTCTAGTACAGCATACGTCGCAAACATTTTTACAAGTTGTGTAATATATGTAACTCTAAAAATTTAGGGGTAAAAAGTGTCGTGAATGAATTATTTCTTACTTATTTTTTATTTCTGTTTCTGAAAATACCATACAACATACATCATAAACGCATAGGTTTTCAGTTCTCATATATGTACATTGTACATGCAACTACTATACATTATACGTTTATGCAAACATTAAATGAGTTCAAAAACTACAGTCATTTTTAATAAAAACTCATCCAAAAAGTATTTTTTTCAGTGGATTCTGGGTTCTGGGGTAAAATACGGTATACGGCGTTTTGGCCGACACGGCGTTTTTGACGAAAATCTTTTGACGTGGAACTTCTGCCGAGACGGCGCGTATGACGAGACCTATTTTGCCGACAAGGTGCTTCTGACGATAGGGATTTCTGACGATGACCTTTTTTGACGTTGAACTTTTGTCGAGAACATTTTTGACGATGGTATATTTTGACTTCAACCTAAAAAATATGCGTAGACTAAACATGTGAATATCCGCGAGCTGGTATTTCTTTTGCTCGGATCCACGTATTATAATATTATTCAGTTGTTTAAGTTGTGGATCGTTTGTTGCTTCTAGTTCTCTTTGTAATTGGTGTTGATTTAGGTATATCAGCATGATTTTTCTTTCTCTTAATACCAATTGGTGGAAGATTGAATATTGGAGAAGGGTCAAACTGTAGAGGGGATGGTGATCTTTGTTGAGAATTGCATCTCTGTAGTAAAGTGTCATGAGACCGAGATTTTGAATTCTTCTTAAAATACATTAAAGTGAAGTATCCAAAAATTTGGGTGGCCGGAGAGTGTATCTGACTGGTTTGAATTGAGGCTTGTTCAAAGTCCATTAAAACAAATTTTGGATTTAGTTTAAATGGACAAGCTTTGAGAGAAAATATGAGAAAATAATCTGGAATATGTTTCCTCGTCCTTTTTCATGAGGATGGCATAAGCCAGTGGGAAAACAGCGTCGTCAACTTTTCCGTGAATTGTATAAAGCTGTTTGAATATTTTAGGTGCAGATTTGAAAGTTCTATCTAGAGAAAGTTCCAAAAGGTTCCTGAAATGTGACGTCAAAAAGGATGGTCGACAAAACCGCTATCGGCAAATGTAGGTGACGTCATATTTGTGAAGGCAAAAACGGTAGTCGACAAACAGTGATGACGTCAATCGTGTGACGTCATACCCTGTCCTCGTCAAATCGAGTAGACGTCAAATGTGCATCGTCATAATATGTCTCGTCAAAAACGCCGTGTCGGCCAAAACACCGGGAATCGTAAAATACTTTATTGGAAAAAAAGTGAAACAAGAAAAACAAGGAGCTCCAACTCGTTACTTGTAAACACATCCACACCAATATACATAACACATGAGGTAGTAAATAGTAAATAGTAAAAGTTTAGCATTTACAACTACAAACATGCACACACATCTAGTTTGAATTTTGAATTTTGTATCTCATCAGTAGTGGAAATTGAAACTGCAAAAAATGTGTTTTACAGTAAACTCCTCCAATGAGTACATGTGTTAAATTATAATATAATATAATAATACATAATATTATATTAAGTGTATGAGTCTATGTTGTGTTGTTTGTAGTTTGTACCTATGCATGTTTTTGGGCTATTCTAGTCTTCTCAAGAGTTTGTGTCTTAATTAAATAAGGGAACGTCTCTTGTACGGAAAAAAAGGAAATTTATGCGAATTCTTCGTCACAAAGTCATTTATTATAATAAACCTTGCCTTACTCAACAGAACAAGATATACGCACACATATACACATACACATAATCCTTAAAACTAAAAGTGTCAAGTAGTCCGTTTGTCACTTTGTATGTACACATTTTAACATGTAACATGTACCTATAGAGGACAAATACAGTGTCTTCATCTTCTACTCTCTACGCTCTACACATGCACATTTCATCCCTGTGTAAATATGTGCATGTTTACCACTCCAGAATACAGAACCACGCCAGATTAAACTCTTTTACTATTTCCACTCTCTCTCTCTCTCTCTCTCTCTCTCTCTCTCTCCTACAGAAGTTTGAACAGGCTTAAATTACACCCACAGCCCACAGCTTCTCATCTTCACATACTCCCAATTCACAAGCGTGGAAAATTACTCTGAATTTCAAATTAATTCCCATCTTTCCAAATATTTATTGATGATGTTGGTAAGGTTGTGAGATGTACATTGTACATTGTGCATCTCAAATTCGGCGCACACGTGCACAGAATTTGTGTGAAGAGTGGATTAGAGTATCCACCTTATTAAGACTTTCTAATATAGACTGAAACTACACATTACACATTACACATACACTTGTATAAGTGACGGCTTCATCTATCTATTTAATTGTTCATTGCTCAGGACTATATAGTATAATATCATAGTACTCATTGTAAATTCTATATTATGTCTGTAATGATACAGAATACAGAATACAGAGTTACATAATGCATACACTATACATTGTGCATACATACATGTGTGTGGCTTGGGCCAAAAGTCAAGAGAAATAGTTCAAATTAATTCTGTGTATTACTAGATACCCAAGTAGAGAGACTGGAGGAATAAAAGCAGTGCTTTTTTGATAGTTTGTGACGTTAATGGGAGACGCAGAGGATTTATTGGCGATCATCGAAGGATAATCATCATCATCCTTACAGAGGGTAAAGGGTAAACATAGGAAAAAAACTCTTGTTCGAAGTTGTAATATGTTGTGTGTTACTAGTTAATATTGCAGAGGAATGGAAAATTGACTTCTGTGTTCTCTTTTGGTACATGCTTTTATGTTTTTATGGCTAATATCTCTCTCTCTCTGTCTACTGTCTATTCATGATTGAGAATAGAAGATTGAAGATTGAGGATTGAGGATCAGACATCAGATCAGAGAAAAGAATAGAAAAGAACGGGAAAAAATGTTTATGCATATGAGGCAAGGTGCTTTCCCTAACATTGTTATGATTATAGCAGTATTGTAAAGGAATGGGTAATACGTCTCATTATTGTTGTAAGCTGAGGCTCATTAAGTGCTCGGGCCACAAAAAGCGGAGCACATATGGGATGCAAGAGAGAGAGAGAGAAATGCTTCCAAATACACACACAGAGAAAAGACACAGAACACAGGAGACCGATGGAAAAAGAGCAAGGGAAATAGAATGAAATTGTGTAGAGTGTGGAATGTACTCATTCACCCAAAGGTAATTCTCTTACAAAGATTTGTCCATAGTTACTCATTTGACTTTGTGACGAAAGGTCATTAGAAAATTCCTCTTTGGAGGAGTCAACCCAGGAAAAATCACATATATTTCAACTAACTAAGTGTCAAACTACTACTACCGATTATCTTCCTTGGGCTTATGTCCTGACTGCTTGAATGTCGTGTGGTATATGGCATATAATATGTATAATATAGTTATATGTACACATCAGGTAGTTTTCATGAAATTATATCTACAAAAGTACTGCATGTACATTGTACATGCGTGTGAATATGTTAACGAAGGAAGGATGGGACACGGAAAATCTTTGACTTTTAAACTGCCGACTATGTATCTATTTAGGAAACGAAACGTATCAGTTATACATTTTATGCCCAAGAATACACGAGTATACATAAGTACTCAATACTCAATACTCAAACTCGCGTGCCTTTTGTGTAAAACACATATTACATATGACATTTGTATACATACGAAAGCATGGATTATTTCTCTCAACTCTCAAGTCTCAAGTCCTCTCAGCATGACACTAACAATCTTTGTGTGCTTGTATACTGTATATGAAAAGTCTCGTTTATTGTTTATGCCTAATACTTGTTCAGTGAGTCATTCATTAACAGTTATACTGCATGTGTATGAGCAGAAAATTCAAGGAAGGAAAAACAAGGATTTTGGATTCTGGATTCTGGAAATACAAGACGGAAAAAGAAACAAGAGGTTTTGGTTTTTGGTTATACAGTAGTGAGTCTCAAGTCTCAAGCCTCGTGTCCACACTGTAGATTTTCAAATAAGAAAGAAGTAAAGTGAGGAGCGTGCGTTTCTTTGACATTTACTCTTTCCACTCTCAACTCATCTCCCTTGTTCTTTTTTTTTCTCTTTCCCTTTGAACACTTAACCCTTTACCATATGTTTGTCCCACGCATCAGTGTAATTCGGTCCTGGTTAACCACATTATTTATACAATTTTTGAGTAGGAATCTTGGGAGAAAAATGTGCACATGAGAAGCAACCAAAACTTATTTGTGAAAAATACCACAACGTCTTTCCCACTTTTAATACACCATTCACCATTGGAAGAAAAATAGTTTTTTTTGAAACAAATATCTGCAATCTATCTATTATCTATATACCTACATTTGACATTAACTAGAATTTGGGTTTCTTACACTGAATCCGACACTACATTCACTATTACATTGACTCAGATTTCATATTTATACTAACTGGAATACTAATAATAGTAGTTGTATTGTATAAAAAATGTCATCATTTGTAGTAAATACGTAATACATAATAAACAGTATAGTATTTATTATCAATTATGAAACTGTGTCGCAGAAAGTAGAAAAAGATGGAAATAGAAAGAAAAAAAAGGATTATTTTTTATTTAAAAAAGTGAGAGTGATTTTTCCTTTGAAGTAAGGGAGGGAGGGAAGTTATATGGGCATCTCAACATATCTATTATATGCATAATATATTTTGTACTCCTGTATCCTGTATGTGTATTGTATACATACCTCTAGCATGTACAATGTACATTGTACATTGAGGCTATGTTCTATATAAGTATAAGTATAGGTAAGTATGTGTATGTGTACAACGTATACATCAAAAGCCGATTGTTGTCCGGCACGCGACTTTGCCGGTATTTCTTTTTACGACAAAGGTATTAATATGGGTGTGGTCATCTATTTGTCTCTTGCTTCACAATATATTATATACATATGTATATTCCGCGAGCACACAGTACACAATCCAGTATCCAGCTTAGATACAGAACATATAGTCTATTCTGTGATATCCCTTATCCTAAAATGAATAAAGTTAAGCATACTGATTTGGTCTTCCCGAATGACACTGAACTTCCTATTCATATACATTGTACACATATGCATCTATAAAATATATTATGATATTATTATATATAATATATTTTATATTATTTTATACAGTGTGTCTCATGATTTTAATTACTTAACAATAATAACTCTAAATTTCATAAAAATGAGCAAAGTAGCAGGAAATACGAGGAAATACAATATACAATGCCAAATGCCAATGCAATGGTCAAATTTGCTTTGTATGTGTATGTATGTGTAAAAATGACTTACATATATGGGACATCATCCTCCGAATAAAGATTACAGGACAGGACGTTCACTATACAGATGACATAATTTGAAAAGGCTTTCAATATGAAATTTATAGCATGCTGCTTTTGTATACCTATACACTACCATACATTATAATTTACAATACAAAGGCCATTTCAAAGTAATGTTGTACAATGTACACAATGTATCATGAATCATGAGCAATTATTCAGCTTGAATACTGGTGGGTCACAGTTTAGTTGGTAGTTGGTTGTTCTTGTCGTCGACGTTGTTTCTCTTGCTTGTCTCGTTGTCGTTCGGATGTCTACATAGTATGCACAATACACACTATATACTATACACTATACACACTGCACTACTTTGAACTTTAGACGTTGGCTTTAAGAAGTCAACATGATTGAATTGAATTGAGCTGCCTGCTTGAAAGTTTGTGTTTTGTGTGTGTGTGGTGGTCTTCGTTTTTATAGATGGGGAGTTGGCGTGACTTTTAAACTTTTATCTGAAAAACATCTTGGTATAAAAACCATGGAGAGACAACTCATTACAAGACTTTTCCAGTCTTTCGTCCTCCTCAGCGCCGCCGTCTAGCCCCAAAGTCATTCAGTCAACGCGCCAGCCAACAACTGACTGGTCATACCAACTTCCTCTATATATTTTCACTAAATAATAGATATGTACGCCTAGTGTTTCATCGTCATCATTATCCCCTTCTTCATCACATTATAATAATAAAAATACTTGATACTATAGTCACTTATACATTATGTAGGTATACCAAATTCTTTACCTATACTCTATATTATGTATACTGAGCTCTTTTGTCTACTCTGTAACAAGATGTGGAGTGTATGCTAATGCTGGAAATGAAACAATCACAGCCGTTTGAGACATTTTATACTGAATTATTTATGCATGTTGCAGATTCAATTGAAAACTCTTTTCTCTTTAAATAATATGTTTCATTGTACACAGTTTACATGAAATACTTACAGTACGCTTGAGGTTTGAGGCATTGGAGAATGACAGAAATATTGTAGGCTGAGAGTTTTCACTTTACTTACTTTCAATTTTATAATAATTATACACTATACTAACAAGTGAGGATCCAATAATTATATAATTATATGATTACATAATTAGTGATTAGCAAGGCTAATTCTTTTATTTGGTACATAATATATTATTATGGAATATTTTAAATGCATACATGTAAATGTGAAGGAAATGAGAGGAATTTAAATACTTTGGGACGATTCCATGCAGAATATTCAAATTCTAGTTAAGTACGTGAAATCACAGTAACAGCAAAAATCAAAACTGTAGTAATTATTCTGTTCTGGTAAATTATACACCACTGTTTTATGTTTACAAAATGTTATAAAATGCAACAGGAATGAAATGGCTTTGTCATATTTTTTTTTATACAAAACAAATTTTGAATTCAAATATCTTACTATTTGTTTTAAATAGTTAAGGGATTCATTATTAATTTTTCATTTGAGCTCACAAAGAAAAGTCTTAGGTACACCTTGGAGCCCAAACGGCTGAACGGATCTTCAGGATCCGTACACCAAAAATTAGGTAAAGAATGGGAGAATTTAGTCAAGTGTATGAGAGTCCTTGATTCCATGATCTTC
>JAQGBH010005843.1:0-13528 GCA_034698265.1 Sminthurinus aureus | reverse complement strand
AACTACATCTGTGCAAAATTTGGGCCCGATCGGGCAGAAAGGCCTTTTCTCATATACTTCCTCCGGGATCCTTTCAATTTCCAAATTACAAAATTTTGATAAAATAGTCTAAACTTACATAGTACACCAGTAAAAATAGGAGTAAGCCGGTAATGAGCATGGAGAAAATAAACAGTATCGTCTCTGACAAAATCATTTTAAATCAGTCTTTATATATATACTTTGCTATCTTTTCAGTTGTTAATAATAATTCTTCCACTAAAATTACACTGTTTAATTCAGCACAATAATAATATAATATATCTCTATATTTGTTATAAAATCTCAAGGATTCGAAATCCATAAAAAAGGCACCAAAACAACGCATTCAAATCTCAAATCAAATTATGCCTGGTGATTTTTTGTAAAAATTAGTTAATTAATTAAAGTATCGGGGATGTCTTCATTTTTGGGATCATTAGGAAGTAAACTAGCTAATGTAGCAAAGTAAGTAATCTTATAATCAAGAAACACATTATTTGTTTGGAATTTAAGGGGCTTTGGAAGCTGTGTTTAGTAAATGTTGATTTAGTGTATACACAGCCTATTTTTTTTTTTGGTAGTTTTGATTTTTAATCTTTAAAATTATTATAATAATTATTTTTGTTGTTGTTGTTGTTTTTAAATACATAGATGGACTATCCCTGCTACGTTAAATAAATCTCCCTGGATTAGTTTAAATGGAAATAATTTAATTAGGCCGATCACAACAACACCCATTCTTTTGTAAGTTTTGTATTTTTTATATTTCATAAATTTAAGTACATTATATTATGATTTCCCAAAAGACTCATACATATATCTTTATACTGCTTGTATTTATATTTTAATAGAGCTGAACCTTTAAAAAAGAAAAAGAGATTGGATCCAGCTATAGTTAAAGCAAGAGAGCAAAGAAAACAGAGAAAACTTGAAAAAGCTATTAGAAAATTATTAAAGAATGCTCGTCAATTAAAACCTCTTGATGAACTTCAAGTTCCTACTGTTGTTCAGGATAATCCCAAGTAAGTAAAATAACTAAAAACTAAATTGTTACATATGTCATATTTTTCTTGTACACATTATAACATCTTATGAGAATATTTAAGTATTAATACATAATGTTTCATTTACTATTATTTATTTATTTTTTTCATTGTAGAGCAAGACTTCGTGATGTTCGTCAATTATCCACAGAGGAAATTGAAGGTAGATGGCTCCTTGAAAAACAAATGGCTAGATTTAAATTTGAACAACATTCTCGTGAAGTTCGATTTATGGAAAGACTATTAAGGAGTCAAGAGAAAGCTTTGACTGAATTGAAAAATGAATCGGAAGACCTTTATTATGCCGCTATTGAAATAGATATGAATTTGCTTCCATATGTATCCAGAGGACCTGTAGAAACACCACCAAATAAAAATTATGAGACCCCTGAAGGAGACTATTTTGATATTTCAAGAAAATATGAGGGAGAAGAACCTGTTGCAGAAAATACTAAACATAATTTATTTTAGATGCTTTTATTATGCTACATTATAATCATTGTTTATAGTAATATTGTTATTGTTTTACTGGTCAATCAAATTTTTCTTCGTTCAACAAAAGTTGTTGTTTCTTATAATATATATTTATCATTTGTATTCCATAGTACATGGGTTATAAATGATAAAGTCACTATACACAATATTAGCTGTAACCTAAGAGTAAGAAGAAAAAAGAAAAGAATACCATAATATTGTTTACATTTTAAAGTGGAAAAACAAGTAAACATGTATGTTGAAAACTTGAAATTTTAAGATTAAATCAATTTTTTATACTATACATATATGAGTATAAAAATATTAACCAGCCTTTTAAAGTAATTTTTTAATGTAAGCAGTAAGCACTTATATCAATGAAGAATCGTGTACCTAGATTTTTTTCTGAGTATTATACATATTTTGTATTTTAGTTTGGCTATCAAGTACTTTACTTTCAGATTTTTGTGTAACACAGATTTACGTGTGTGTTACACAAAAAACGTTGTTTATAAACAATTTCCACACATACATATTTTGACATCTAGAGTCTATAAGAGTATGTAGTGTACCTATTACGTGATTGGGTAAATATTTAACTTTTACTTTTCATATTTATCATTATCATCATAATTATATTGTGTAGTACAGACTTTGACAAACTGAAGGTGTTGTTGTAATTATGTACATTTTTAATGTTGAATGTTTTCATATCATCTGGGATCTGGGTAACAGTATAAAATTTATATAAAGTTGCTCATCCACAGTTTTTTAGAATATTTTTTTTTTAGTTTTGAAAATGTACGTCCATATTATACACATAGAGAAATCACATATATATGTTCTTGTATAAGTAAGTACATAATAGAACAAAGATAATATATAACGTTGTGTAACCAAACCAAAAATCTTGTCCTTTTTAATATTTTATGTACTTTATATTTTGAACATGTGAGTTGTGTGTTTATGCACACATGAATAAATACCATGCATATTAGTATATCAATGAAAACAACAATGGACAAAGATGAGACAGTCTATATGTCAGTGTTATAAAGTATAGGTAGGTAATATTTTATAGACTCTTTTCCCTTTTCAATTTGTGAATAATATGATTCCTGACAGTGACATAACAGTTGATAATAGTATAGACAGTAGGAGAGAAGGCGGATGGACAAGTTTTGTGTTCGTATCAACAATACACAGGAATGCATGGAACACTTCTATTGAATTGTGGACATAATAATTACAACGATGCATGAAATGAAATGTCTTATGTATCATAAATTATATTATAGAATATAGAACATAGAAGGCTTCGTGTATTTTTTGTTCACATCTTAATATGTAATATGCAAAGGACATGTAGTAACGTTTGTATAGATATAGAACTTGTCTCTTGTGTGGCTTTGATCGTGACTGAACTTGTACTACATGAAACTCGTCTGGTGTTTGAATGTGTGTATAGGAAATGGTCAAAAATTCTTTGTTGTTGTTACATAAAAATGTTATATAAAGTCCATGCTTGCCGTTTTCCATCCCCGTGTTTGTCTCTAATTTCTGGTTATGAAATTAAAATTCACAGTACACAATAGTAGACCGTGCACGGTGGTAGAAAAATTCATTTTCTCTCATTGTTGAGTAAAATTTCTGTTTTAAAAAATCAATTGTGGATACAATAAAAATGAGCAGTAAAAAATAAATAAATAAAAGTAAGCAGTGAAACTGAACCATACATAATAAAGTGTTACAGCTTGAACTGTACTCTCTGTACTCCGTATATATATTTGCTTACAACTAAATATTTTATACTGATTTGGTTTTCCACTGTTTTATAAAAATAGTTCAACATTTACGATTGGGATTCAAAATATACACGATTCATGCGTAGCATGACCAAGGCAAATAAATAAATAAAATGAATACAATTTGCGTCTTATAAATATTTATTTAGATTGTGAGATTGTTAGTTTGATGTGTGTGTGTGTAAGAGAATATGAATATGTGCATATATCTAGTGTAGGGCGTAAAAAGTGATTCGTAGAAAACCTTTGTACGGAAACAGGCAAAGTGTAAAAATTGGTCAGGATTTCTCGAGGTCAGTTGTTTATTTATATTAGGTCTTAGGTCATCAGTAAAACTTGAAACATTCAAAAGGGTCATGTGATCAGTATATAGTTACTAATGTGTCACAACAAGTAATGTTAAAGTTTTGACATTTTGGGAGAGAGAGAGAGTGCAAAGTTCATAACAAAACACATATAAGTGAAACCAAACAATTTATATATATTTAGAGTTTTTACATTGAAAATACACAGGTAAGAACAAATATTTCTTGTTAGTTTTTACGCAATCAGTTAAGTTTCATCCACATCATTTTAATTTATTACACATTATACTGTAGAGCATTTATGCTCAAACATTTGTGTACAATATACATTATTATTATACATCGATTTTGAAGGCGACATTGTAATTAAAAAAACATTCTAAATTCTAAAAATCAAAATTTGAGTGGTATTTACTGCGTTGAATTTCTAAGATTCTACTAAAATCAGTAGTAAAATTTTATTAAACTGAATTGTTTGTTTGTTTGTGTGTGTATGAAAAGGAATGTCATCATCACAAGGTCTAATGTCTGGATCAGGAAGGAATTATGGGAGTACATCGGATGACACTACCGTGGGGTTTGCTGGACCATCAGTTGTTTTTGATGCAGCCCAATTCTACCGTCTTTGTGATAATATCACTTCCAATATTTATTCCATTGCAAAAGATGGTGAGATTTTATAGATTTTTTTTTACATGGTCGTGTTTTATTACTTTTAGCTAATAACATGTAGGTGGTAAATGATAAAAATGTAAAATATGTGTATCAAAATTCAAAATGCAAAGATTAAATCACATTTTATTTAAAAAAAATTTTCTCTTTTTTTGTAATTATTATATATAGGTAAGACTTTGGAAAGTACATTGAAGACTATAGGAAGTAAAAATGATTCAAACATAGTTCGAGAGTCAGTGCATGATGTCCAAACTACGGCAAATCAAAGAATTACAGATACAACTAATTACCTGAAACAATTAAATGCATTAAATAAACTTAAAGGTATTATAAATTTTGAATTTTACGTAAATAAAAAAATATATATACAAGAATTTACGTATCTGTCCATTTTATTGTGTTTTTCATTATTAAATTATACATTTTGTAAATGATATATTTCAGGTTCTGGAAAGGAAGAGAAAATGCGAGTAACTCGTCTAACATCGGATTTTAGTGCAAGTGTTCAGCGCTTTACAGATGTACAAAAGCAAATTGTAGCCAAAATGAAAGTTACTTTCCTGCCAACAAAAGTAGAGACTATTAACGATGATCAAACTCAATCTTTAGTTGATGATGAAGAGGCTCAGCAACAAGCTCAACGTCTTCAAGAAACGCTGGAATTTGAACAAGGCTTATTAATTGAACGAGAAGAAAGAATTCGTGAGATTGAGTCCGATATTCTTGATATAAATGATATTATGAAGCAGTTAGGCACTATGGTTCAAGAACAAGGAGAAGCTATCAGTAAGTTTATTAATGTATACAACATTGTAATGTGTCATGTGTAAAATTTAAAATAATGATTATAAAATAAAAAGGTATTCTACAGTTCACTGGTTTGAAACATATGTACAATTATGGTGGTAATGTGTTAAACATGATATGTATTATGTATATTCTAATGATTTTCCTTCATTATTCATTTCTTTAGCTACTATTGAAGGAAATATTGAAGGAACATACAATGAAGTAGAAGCTGGAAGACAAGAGTTACAAAAAGCCTCAAGTTATCAGGTAAGTTGAAGAAAAACATGCATAAAAAAATTAATAATAATTATTATTGTGATTATTATGCAGTTCTTGTTTATTAATTGTTGAAGACTTATGTGAAAGCAAAGAAGGTTTTATGAAATTTATATAAAATATTTCTTTCTCTTTGTATTTTTATGGATAGACCAAGTATCGGAAGCGTTTATTTTGTCTCCTTGGGACTGGATTTGTGATATTAATAATTGTGGTGATTATTCTCGTGACACAGTTGAAAAATTAAATATATTATATGCTTCATAATACGTAAAAATAAAATCTCCGCAGCAAACTCTGTTAATCCCCGTGTTTCGTATGATTTAATATTATAAGAAGATAATGTGTAACGATTGAAAATATATCGCATCTCGACTTCGACTGAAATTGATTGGTTAATTATTGCGAATACTTATTATATTGTATCTGGTATAAAAACAGCAAATAATTAGTAAGTGTCTATGAAACTGAAATTGTGCCTACAAACTAGATATTATTACATTAACTATACTGTTCGTCTAGTATACGCATACTATAATATACCTATAATATATAATATATGCTTATGTAAATAAAATATCCAATATGTCATTTTAAATTTTATAGAAGGAGGCAAGCTTCATTTTTAAATTTTGTTTTTGTACGTGACACATTAGATGGTAGAAAGCTTTCTCCACTATACATTATACATGTTGTTTATTGTTGTTGCTGTTGGATTCAAATATCGTTTTGAAAATTACATGTAAATTGTAAATAGTTCACTATTGTATATTTGATAAAAGTTAAAACTATATATGATTATAACCAAAATGATTTGAGAAATTAGTGTCATCTATATATTATTATGTATTTATATTTTTTATGTATCTACGTTACACAATGCTGCATTTAGTTGAATACATGATGTTTTGTATACGATACGCAAAACTAAAAATAGAATTTATCGTTCCGATAAAGTTTTCAGTTTTGAATTTATTTAATGAGTTAAATTGTGCATAGCCAACAACTTGTATTTTAAAACTTTTCATAACTATTCCAAATTATAAACCACAGTGCAATGATAATACTTCTTACATTGTTAAACTATAAGTTTTTAGCATGGTTTCTACTGTAATAATGATAGATTCTCGTCAGCCATGTAATATATAATTTTTCATAGTTACTACATCAAAAAAGCTGTAGTAGTAGTGTATGATAGAAAATGTAATGCATTAATATTGTGTAATTATGAAAAAAGGAAAGATTATACCATTTTATATTTTATACATGAATTAAAGTTTTGGTATGTTTTGTTCATTATACTGAAGAGGTATAATGCTATAATATGTGTTTTATATTATGTTATACATATTATGTAATGTCATTCTAAAATAGGAAAATAGCCATTAGTCATTTATCATGATATTAGAGCGGTTAAAAAAATTAATCTAGGTTGAAATTATTCTAATATTATGTTATGTACTACTTATATATTATATTATATACTAATTATTGTAAGTATTACATGTTGCAAGATTTGATGAATTTTTATACTTGTTGTATAAGTTTTAAGTAAGATTTCTAAGGTAAACAGTATAATAAAGATATAACAACCATCCTTAATCAAATTACCATGTATTTAGTCATGATTTACGAATCGTTTGACTTTCTTCTTTTTTATTTTTGACATAGACTTGTCCATGTGGGTAATGCAAAACAAGGATACTTTAGTATTAGTGTACCGTGATCAGTGATAGAAATAGATAACGAACTGATAGATTGAAAGACAATAGTTCGAAAGATAACATATTACACTATTGTAGATTGTACAATGTTACAATGTAGGAGTTAGGAGTAGGGCAGATTGTGGGTAAAATAGAACTCTCACTACTAACTACTAACCCGGTTTATAAAGCACAAGTACAAATACACAAAATGTACCTATATATACCCACTAATGACACCTTTATTTATGGCATTTAACAGATGATAATCATTACATATGTTTTATAAAATCCTATTTTTTCACTACATATTGTACATACAAGTATATATATGCATAAAGGAGTGATTTATCTAACGCCCACACTATTTTATCAAAATAATTCGACGACAACCAGACACACACACATAGATTTTACATATAAATATGTGCATTTGGTAGTTATACAAACAATTTGATTCCGAGTAGACATTATACTTCACCATAGTATATAAGTATATGACAATATTTATGTAGTAGTACATAAATATTTTGTGGCCTACAGTCTGTACTAACGCATCTGCCAATTCCTATATGAAATCATGTTATCAGATTTACAAAAAAACAGTCAATGCCACAAGCAACGTGTAAATTGAATATAAGTACTAAACCATTTTCACTCTATATTCTGTATTGTCTGTATGGGACATGGGACATGGGACATGGGTGAGATAAAGATGTGAATAAAAACACAGGAGAGAAATATTATTTTATGTGGATGACACTCTTAAACCTATTTTACAGTTTATATATATTAACAATGCCTATTTTGCCTATCACATACATTTGTATATACATATACATGTATTTCAACTTTTAGTATAATATTAATAGCCACACACTACACATTTTATTTTGGGACTGTTTTACTTCTATACTCAAACTCCAAGTTGAAGTCGAATGAAAAACTGATAGGGCTCAAACTCTCAACATGATGAAGCATATTAACTCGGCACTCGGTACTAGGTACTAGAGGTATAATGAGTATGTAGTTTGACTCGATACTCAATCCAATTCAAAGACATTTCAATATTTGTTCAGTATGTTCTCAGTGTTTCTTTAGGTTAAATAATATTGTTTTCTAGTCCGTGTAGTTTAAAAGAATAATCCTAATTATTTTAGTATTATTGAGACATACATGTTAAAATATTTGGATATTTTTGAGAAAATAACAATCATTTGAAGTGTAATTATTTTCTTCCGTGTAAAATGAAAGATTCACCGAAAAAAATTAAATTCACTTGTTACAATCTGTGCAGTGTGTAACAATACTTAATACAATACACAATACTCAATAATATACATTACATATATACTGTTGAATATAGTGAAAAGGTTTGCGGTGTGTATGTGTATGTTGTGTTTATAAATACTTTATACTTTTTATGTTTGTTACGACATTATCTCCAAATCCATTACAGCTGACTGACTTAATGCGAAATTTCAAAGACAATAAAAGTGATAGTACCATGAGCCGGAATACTTTGAACGGAGAAAATATTATTTCCTCTCAAGACAGAGACAGGATGAGTTTACAAGGAAGTGAGCAGAATTCTCCTATTCCTTTCTCCATATCAGCACAAAGTCTTGACCGACTTCAACATCTACTGCAAGACCTTCAGGAGGAATTTGAAAATCAGTTGGACGTCTTTGAGGAGAAAGAGGAAAGGGTGAGACGATACAAATCCCAAATGCTCGCATCAGATTTCCAAGACAAATACAAAGAACAATTATCACCAAAACGTTCACTAGATCAAAGTTCTGCTAGGAAAAGTAATCCAAATGTTCATATAAATAGTAATATTCCTGCTCCCGCAAGTCCCCAACCATCTTCGTCAATTAGTAGTAAAAGTAGTGAAAATGTACAAAATACTCGACCTACGACTACAACTGATTATTTTAAATTTAAACCAGAACAACATCAAATTTTAGATGATATTACGAAAGAACTAATGTCAAAGTTTAAGACTGATAATGACGAGGATGAGAAGCGACAATCAAACCATAGTTATAGCCACGACCATGGTCATGGTAATTCAAACAGTAGACAATCAACTTCAGTTTCAAGTTCAACACATCAAGTTTCCGATGCGGATGCAGAAATTTCTCCAGTAATTCATTCTCCTCTTGTCAAAGTAGTTTCTGGTAGTCCGAGGCAAGAAATCAGTAAGTTTTATGAATGAATTTTCTTTACTTTATATGAAATTTTATTGGATTAGATTACATAATAATATTTATATATGTTTACTGCATAAATTTTAAACCACATTTTTGATCTGAAATCTAAAGTCATTTTCTTTTACAATACTTATTTTTTAAATTTCAATGTATAACATTCTTAACACATATACGATATGCAATGAGTAATGAACAATATATGAACAATTAAAAATTATTAAAGGGAGAAGTATGGTGGAAAAATGGAAAGAGATCAAAGACCTGGAGAAGGAGTTGGAAGATAATCGAGATCATTTACAAAAGAGGTTAACACAGATACAGAAACTTGAAGATGAGATTGACAACATGAGTGATTATTTAAAAAAGTCTCGCGCACTTGGAGATGACAATTCTTATGCATCTATATATCAGCAACATCATCCATACAATTCCAGTAACTTTG
The DNA here is from genome assembly GCA_034698265.1 of Sminthurinus aureus. Taxonomy (NCBI): domain Eukaryota; kingdom Metazoa; phylum Arthropoda; class Collembola; order Symphypleona; family Katiannidae; genus Sminthurinus; species Sminthurinus aureus. Next base: position 3,779 of record JAQGBH010005843.1, on the reverse strand, counting down.
CCACAGTCTCAAACGAGTTTAATCTCACTGTAGCTTCAGTCGAGGACGACAGGAGTAGCGAATGTGAATCAAGTCATACTGGTAAGTCTCTCTCTTCATAATATCGAGTCTCTCTCAGTCTGAGAGTCTCAGAGCAAAAAGCTTAGCTCAAATTAACTCTACATCCTACATCTACAAAATTTAACACACTCTACATTCTAAACTAAACTCGTTTACATTTCACATTTACGTACATTGACTCAGAATTCTTCATATATTCTCCATTCTCATACAAACAAACAGAAACGGAGTAGCCTGTATCATATTTTTGTTACGGGATAAAAATACACGTTGGTCTTTGTACGTTGTAATATATATATTTGTTCGTTCCTATTCTTCTTCTTTTTTGACTACACGTTAGGCATATATATATATATATATATATATATATATCCCACGTGTTGTGTAGATTACAGATTTTACATTCTAGATTCTACACGACAGTTGTTGTGGTTTACAGTAAATAGTTTGAATGTGCAAAAACCTGCACCTGTAGATTGAATTCAAGTGTAAAGTGTTAATAGACAAACATTGTACAATAATCAATAATCATTGATTTTATCAACTACAGGTTTCTCCCAAAGTGAAGACCGTTCAGTGAGTCCAGCTAAAGTTCAAACACAGTTCTCATCTGACCCTCGTATAGACGAGGAATCCTCGCACTCGTGTAGTCCATCAGACCGTTTGCTAGCGGGTGAAACCGGTACCAATACTAAAATTACCATGGCGTCACCCGGATCAAACACACGTGACGAACGGAATTTGGAAGAGAATAAATCTTCTCCCGCTTTGGATGAAGATTCTTTCAAGGTATACTTTTATAACAATATAATATCATTTTGTATTTTACACTCAAGTGAACTTTATTATATAAGCTGAAATAGAACAACCAGTACAGTTTTTTCATAGCCATTATTGCTTATGCTTTGTACATTTTATTTATTTGCTTCATAGTGCATGTAATAGGGAATAAGGAATATATATTACACATTACAACGTATTATATTATGTTTTGTGTTTTGAAATTGAAATTCTTTCGTTTGTTTAGAATTTATATAGAAAATACGCTCAAGGAAATATAAAAATTAAACATGCTCATTATACATGACATTAGCATTATATGTGACGGATTTAGATTGAGCATGTCTAAAATGTCTAAAGTCTCATGTGTGATGTGAATGTATACTAGAGTACTAGAGTATACTTAATGTGATTTTACACAGTGGTAAAAATAGTCGTTTCCTTTCCATGTATTTACTATTCATACCCTTTGTCGTTTGTCGTGATAAAAAAGTAAAATGTACATTATGATAAGACTTGAAACTTGACGCATTTTTTAATGAGCGATAAAGTGGTGAGCTAGTTATAGTTTTTAGCTTTTAGTAGTCAACATGTACATGTACTCATGTATGCATGAATATGTACTGATAAATCTATATATGTATGCATAAAACTAAAGTTGACAGCACTGTAATCTGTAATGTGATATTGTGCTGCATAAACTATTTACTAGTTATAGATTTGAGAATGTAAATGTATGGTGAATATTTGGTATCATTTAGTAATTTAAAAGTTCATATAATATTTTATATTTTCCATATTATATATACATTTTATACTCTAGAGAGTACATCTCCTCTCATCTTCCACATATTCCTTTCTGTAACGTGTGTATAGTGTATAGCTTTTGATTTTTGATATTTTGCAATTTCATCTCATTACTCGTCGTTATGTGTGTACAATGTACACTGCTTACTATGCAGAATTATTCAGTAGTTTGTAAATTGTAAACTGTTTTTTTGTCGTGTGTGTATATAATAAATAATAATATTATACAACATACTTATGATTTACTTTAAGGGATCCATCATTAATTTTTCCTTTGAGCTCATAAAGAAAAATCGTAAATACACTTTGGAATCCAAACCACTAAACGGGCCTTCATGATCCGTACACCAGAAATTACGTGAAGAATGGGAGAATTTTGGCAAGTGTATGAGAATCTTTAACTCCATCATCTTCGAAGTTTAACTTCCATTTCCCCAATAGTATGTAGTGTGTACATAATTACCATTGGACACGAATGACAATAAACAAATAAACAAACTTTCCGCGGATGGGGGATTTAAAATAAACTTCGAAGATGATGGAGTTGAAGATTCGCATACACTTGCCTAAATTCTCTCATTCTTCACGTAATTTCTGGTGTACGGATCATTCAGATCCGTTCAGCCGTTTGGGCTCCAAAGCGTACTTACGATTTTTCTTTATGAGCTCAAAGGAAAACTTAATGATGGATCCCTTAAATACGGAGGCTTAAAATGTATGTACATTTTGTAGTGGGATATTAATTGTTCTATTCTTAATTGACAAATATTTGATTGTGTTTAGATCACTCGCTTGGGATGGTTCAGTTGTTTTGCTCTTAATTTCGCCGTCCTCACCATTACCGTTGTCATTTTAGTTGTGACTGCGTATACATGAGAAATGATGAGAAATCAAAAGGGACATGAAACAAACACTTCAGCCAGTCCACATTTTGCACATTTGAAATTTTGAAATGTTTTTGTTGTACAAATTTGAAATGTGTGACCTACGACCTACGACCTACGACATTTACTTAATTTATTCAATTTACTTGTATCGTTAACTATTGTTATACACCTTTTAGAATTTAGAATATTTGATTGTTATATTGTTACTACACTTCATATTAAATACATAATGTGTATAATGAAATTATTTTGCTACGACTCAAAGCTTTGGACTTTGGAAGGAGAGAGAGAGAGTAACAAAAATGGCCAAAAGAAAAAGATGAAAATATTTTTCCCTACGGTGAATTTCAATAATATATTAAATATAATACGATATATCAATAAACAAAATTAACATATGATATTTCTATAAAAGAAAAGGGGGATGACAATAGAACAAAGTATATTATACACATTTTTTGCATAAAGACGGTGCTAATTATTGCTAATAAATGAACACACAAAAACTGTCTACACTGCATTTTTTGATAGGTTTTTGAGTTTTGAGGTTTTATTAAAACTTTATTTGATATAGGTACAACTGATTGAGATATTGTTTTTATATGTATGAGAGAGGGAGTAATCATAACAATGTGTCATATAATTACTATCTGTGGCTCAAAATTCTCAATTACCAAAGTATTACATAATACATCATGATCTTTGTATAATATACTAATAACTACTGATAATTATTGGTAGTTTTAGTATCTATACCTTTTTTTCTGTGCGATGCTTTTTTCCATGTCTCGTGTGTGTGTCATACATTTTTATTAAATAATAGTATATAGATTATGTAAAGTGTGTGCAAAGAGAAAACTGTAAACGTTTTTACTTTTACTTTTTGCTGTAGACACAACTTACGGAAATATATTAGAATACTAGTACGAAAAACTATAGTAAGAAAACTTGCAGAAAACCACACAGAGCGTCTCAAAAGTAGGTAACTACAAATTCTTCTAATTGAGAAGAGACAAAGGAGATTATTTACACCTTTTTAGAATAATATATTGATGACTCTGAAGTAGAACAGTTCTAAGCTACTACATTCTTATATAATTTTCATCATAATAAACTGCATAATATAACTTTTATTTGTAGATGTATAATGTATATAATATACATATGTATAGAGGAGCGTGGGGCAGAACTCGTCACGGGGCAAAACTCGTCAGCTCACAAGAATCGGTTTCTAGCCCAAGATAT
>JAQGBH010005842.1:0-13529 GCA_034698265.1 Sminthurinus aureus | reverse complement strand
AATAGTGAATACTAAATACACATGACCCATAATACAATAAATGAATATATATAATCTATGTACAGTATAAACTACATGGATATTATGTAAATCATGATTTCTTGTCGAATTTTCATTGTGTGTACATTATATACAAATGTGTTGTACAGTGTAGTAATCTATTTTAAAAACTATACAATGATGGCGAACATGAATACTAATAATTATCATTACTTACATAATATAATTTATACGTACTTCTGTTGGTTTTACCATGTTTAGGCATAATCTATCATGTGTATATACTCAAATAAAAAGAATATGAGACTTCAATAGTCAGTACTTATGCATTACTTTTATATTGTATGTTACTTAATCAAGCAAGTTTTCAACATTGGAAATTGTTTAAGTCATTATAAAAGTATTTGTTCAGACGAAAGTGATGTGCTAGTATTTTATTCACAGAAAAAATCTAAAAGTCCAGTTTGCTCAGACCAAACTTGTAGACATTTTTGATACAAATTTTACTTAAAACTCAATTAAATTACCGCTAGAAGACTTGATAAGGAAAATCCATTAGATAAAACGTAAACTAAAACGGATAAAAACAGTTTCATGATTTCCTTCATTGTATTAATATATATAATACAGCCAACCTTTACAAATTGTAATACCTATTGTCAATTTCTTGGAAAACATGTAACTCAAAAAATACTAACAGAATGACGATATCTAAATGAAGATAGCTACTTCAAGTTTCCAGTGCTAAGAAAATGAATATTAAATTATACAAGTGAGAAATTACTCATAATCATACAAAAATGATAGTTATTCAAGATCAAATTCAATTTAAAATATGTTCTATTACACCTCGATTTATGTATAATTATAGTTTACAATTTACAATATAGTAAAACAATGTGCATAAATTTTAACAACTGGTTGTTAAAAACACGCACATGCATATCATCTGACATCAACATTACACTATATTATTATAATATTATTGTACCTAAACAATAGCACTTGCACAACAACAACAAACTTACACTTAATTCTAAAGATCATTCAAAAGTGTTTGATAAAAAATTCCTAGCATAAAGGATTTAACATTGTTTAGTATTTTATATTTTATAATAAAAAAACATTATTTAAGCATTTGTAGTCTAAGAACCCTGTCTTTATGTGTTACACATCGTATAATAGTGTGTATATTTACATTATATAGCATCATAATAATATACGTGGTACGTGGTGTAATAACAATTTAACAAAATTGTACAAAGCACTACACTACTATAAAAACTCCTTGCAGCCTAAAATGATTCACAATATAAAAAATAGTTTGTTATTTCATGTATAATGTATAACAAATAGTACAAATACTATATTTATAGTTTATAGCACAAAAAGTGTATACCATGTGCAAAATATAATACACAAACAAAATGGTACATCAACTATACGGAAATGAGACAGAAGAAATTATCAAGAAGCTTAATTATTTTTTTAAAATATAAAATAAGTAAACAATAATAATTATTGTTTTCACATCATTTTCATTTTTGTACGTAATTATAAATAGTACCTACTCTTAAAGTTTAAAGTCTTAAGGTGCAACTAGGTTAACACGAAAATAGTTTACAATTTGTTTGTACAATATAAGGCCGTCTATCATGATTAAATAGCAACACGTGACAATTTTTCATAACCGACTCTTTTTAACATTATTCAGGGACAAAAATCAAGAAAAAATTGTAATAATTCAAGTAATATAAAAAATGTAGTAGAAAATATTTTCACTTTTTTAAAGGTTTTTGGAATGATGGTGAAACTCTCTTTGAACGGACAAACACTACTAATTCAGGTGAATCGGAATCCAAATCAAATTTATTCAACTCTCGGCTTGAGTTTGTAAGTTTAATGACTTTGATTTCATTAGATTGTGAAACTGGAATTTTTGGACTTTTATTATTAGCAATAACTGGAGATTTCGGTTCAGGTTTAATTTTAATTACACTTTCTGAATCAGATAATCCTGGTTCTTGTTTCATGTAGTTTAAAGTGTTGGTTGATACTTTTGTATCAGAAAAATGTTTTCGAGGTCTTCCACGTCCTCGTTTGATACTTTCTTCATTTGATGAACTTTTAACATTTGTATCAAAGACAGGAGAAGAAAAATTGTTTTGGTCTCGTTGTTTTTTAAAGGATGGATTCATTAAATAGGATGAGTACTTTGTGTTTGGTGTGATAACACGACGACTACGACTCAAATTACTTTGATCTTGAGCATTTTCAAAAGTAACTTCTTCTTCATCTTCACTATTCTGTACAACATCCTTCTTATTTTTCTTCGTAGTAGTAAAATTTCCTTTGTTAGTGCCGGATTTTTGTTTCTTTCCTACACCATTAGTCAAAATAAAGTCTTTGTAGGAAGTCCGACGAACTCGTCCACTAACTCGTACATTTGAAGTTTGACGTTTGATAGTTGTAATTCCACCAGAACTAAATTTATAAATATTGCACATCATTAAAAATCCTATACGCAAAACAATTATTATTATTAACAATATTATTGAATACAAATATTGAATTTAGTAAAATTATTAATTATTATTAATAATAATAAAATATAAAATATTTTTACTCTTGACTTTTAATAGTTTGATAATAATATTTTATACTTTACATTTTACAAACACTCATAATAATCTATTATTATTATTGATTTACTTATTTTAGTTGCATGAAAGTTCATAATAATATTATTATAATAATATGTATATAATATACACCACATTACCTTTTGAGCAAGTATTTCTTGTTATTACTAGGTGTTGGATGGTAATTTTTCAAAAGTTTTGGTCGACCAGGACCATTTTTATTTGTTTTTGCTAGAGCAAGTGGAAGTTTCCTTTTGAGGTTTCTTGCTACAGGAGTTGTTGTTGTATTTTCCTGTGGGTCCTTTTTTACATCAAATGAGTTGACTGTGTCACTTTTAGTACCATCGAGAATATCTTCAAACTACAAATTATAAACATTAATATTTTAGTTATATGTACGTTTTCGTTGTTGTATATGATATATGATGCATGATTAAATTACATGTACAAATTATAAATACGCATATGTATATGTATACATAAAAATTACAAAGATGATATCAAATAAATTTTGAGCAAATTAAATTTACATTTTGAACAAGGAGTTCAACCATGCTGTTATATCCAGCAGTTGTCTTTCTATTTGCTAAAGTTTTGAATGCATCAAGTTGTTTCTTCATTTCATCTAGCTTTGCTTTTGCTTTCTCTGCCTCCGATTTCTAATCCAAAAAAAAACATTAATATTTCGTCTTGTTACATGTATACATGTACGTGTGCGTAAACTACAAATTATTATAGACTTTGTGTTGCATGACATAATGAATAATGAATCCAAGCAACAAAATAAAATACAAAATGATGATGATATAAAAGGTAAATAGTAAATAGTAAAACAAAAACTTACAATCACTCTGCATTGAGAGCAGGAGTCGGGTTCGGATTTTGCCATCATGAATTTATGTACCTGACAAATTACAATCACAATGACTCACATTAAAATAAACAGTTATGCATGTATTACTAATTAATGATACTTAAATCAAAGTCTAAGTGTAAAAGATGATGTAACTTACCTAATTTTATAACTAAAAATTGTGAAAATCCTATGAAAATCCTAAAATCGCATTTCAAACGAAAACATGTGCTCAAACAATTTCAAACTTGAAGCCATCATTGAAACTCCTTTCAATGGTGAGCTCGTTGTTTTCTGAAAAACGTTTTTGTTTTTTTTAGCCCTAGGGCTAGCAACATGCTTCATCCGCATGTATTTTCAAGTACTTTTGTGATTATTTAGAAAGTAATTAGTAATTAATTAAATTGACAATAATAATGATGCGGATTATCGTTTAGTTTTATTTTTATTACTTCTCATGTAATACAAACAAGCTGAAACAAGTATAATATGTACAAATTGTACAATTATAAAACGAAATGAGGCATAGCCTTGTCCCTTGTCTATTTTTAATAAAAATGGACCAGAAAAATCCCATTGTTCAAAATTCAAAATACTTCTTTTATAAATGCTCTGTAACAAAATTACATAGTTATCATAATTCATAATACTTATAATATATTTTACACACCGTGAATAATGTATTTTGGTAGATGATTTTTCTCACCGTGTTTGTACATGATTTAACATGATGAGTTAAAACTTAGCAGTGCTATAATGCATAGAGCAAAAGATATTTTCATTTGTGCTTTTAAAATTTTGAAGGACATAATGTACAACAATGGAGTAGACGACGAATGTCGAATGATTTGTTTGTCCATTTTAAACCAAGATGAAAAGCTCTTTTTTTTGTTGTGGAAATATTTCTGTACTTATTTTTAACAGTTTTTACTACAGTTTACTAGAGTAAAAGTAAATTCATGGTATTGATAAAGACAAAATGAGCACATACTAGGGTAAACATTCTATTGACTGTAAAAACGTAATAAACTTTGACAGATAGAACTGGACAAGAATTCAGGAACCGACTCCAATACTGTTGAAATTGAGAAACTGGTAATTTTTTTCCATGAATTCCATGAAGCCACATTTGATTACGGAGGAAATTTTCAGATCTACTTTGTATTAAATACAAATTTCCATACATAAGGAATGGAATAAGGGGTACCACTGTGGAAACAAAGCCAGTGAACAGTTTAGCAAATGCGTTCAATTCCGTAAAATAGCGAATAAAGACAAAAATTGAGACTATGGTTGAAATTAGATAACTTGCAGAAATCATCCCTACATTACCACCCTCTAATATGTTGAACGATGTAATTATGAGATGGATTTCACGAAATTCCTTCATGTTTTCCGGGAACTTGGACCATAACATCATTAATAGATCATCATTGCCGATGACCCGAGTTTTGGGCAGTTTATTTTCATCACTACAATCAATGCCGTTTCCATCATTTTCCAGTCTTTGATCCATTGACAACAACGACAATGGCACCAATTGTGACGTCTTCTGACTGTATGCATTGTTTCAAAAACAGGTAATGGAATATTTTATTATTAATTATTTCAAGTATACTATCTTCAATTATCATAATATTCTGTTATCATTTTTTGAATGAATATCGGATATACTTTGTATTTTACAAGTACACATGGCAGCATGAGTGCTACAAAAGATAGATCGTCTACTTGCTATTTGTTCTATAAATAATATATTTTATCTTTACATACAGCGTATTTATCGAGAGTGCAATCCGTAATCCGTATATGTATTCTAGTCAGAAAATTTGAAATGAGATTACTCAAAGAACATATTGCGGTTTACAGTATCCGATTATGCGAAAACGATTTATCTTTCTTGAGCACCTGTGCCATTTATATAAAAAAAACAAATAATATTCAAAAACTCGAAACTAATTATTTTTTTCCTAACCTCAATTTTTGTAGCTCAAACATAAATATACCAAGACAATTCAGTTGTATTAGTATTTCAAAAGCCATGGGACCCATCCAATTCAAGGCTACAAAACATTCCAAGATGATAAAAATTGCTAGTAAATTCCAGTTCTTCCAATTGTCAGGTAGTATTGAGTAAATAAATTGTCTCTTATTGGGATCATAAATAAAGAAGGCTGTCAGAATAATTATCACTTCAAAAGTCATCAGCATAAATGTACATGATAGAGTTTCCAAAAATGAAGCTTTCCTATCATAATTTCCATGTTTAAGACCTGCCATTGTAACCACATGCAAGTATCAGACAAAAACCGAAAAGAGTTAAAAAATACTTTTTAGAGCTTATATGTAACATGCATATAAAAAAAAGCATCATAGAATTTAAAATAATAATCATAATAATTGGTAGTAGTAAATTGTTAATTGTACATTGAAAAATATGGTTGTCTTACCATGGTTCAGTATTTGGTTATAGAATGAAATCAAGCTTTTATGCCCAAAATACATATTGAGTTTTAAGAAACAGGAAAGTGAAATCCCGATAATGTAAAGGAGATGAAGCACATTGTGAAAAACGGGCTCATCCGTATAAAACCAGCAGTAAAAATAGCGAAGGATGAGAAAAACGTTGTAAACATTTTGAATCAAAATACTCAAATACCAAATCAATTGCTTACGAATACTTTTTGTGAGTTTAAATGAAATTGACTGTGGTGAATCTCTCTTCTTTTCTATTTCCAACGGCACTACATTCAAAACAGTTAACGTTGTGAAAAGTTGACAATTAAATTTGAAAACTTGTTCATTTTTCAGCATTTGAAATTTGTTTTTGGAGAACATTTTCAAGAATTTCTTTTTTTTAGTTATTGAAGATTCGCTAAACTTGACTCGTTCGGTAAACTATAAATGAAACAAACTAACTGTTAGAGGAATGGAACACGATTGATTATCGTCACGTCTTGTTTGCCAATAAAATTTTGCAAGAGTGAGAACAAAATTTGGCATGGTGTCTTGTCACTTGCCACTTGCCACTCATTTTGTGCAATTATGTATTACTACATGTACCATGTACCACCAACATTTCAACCTAAATTTCATTGTGTTTCCTTGGTGTGAGTCCATTTTTGAGTTCAAATCAAGTTTTACATAAGTATTAAAAAGTATTGCAAGCATAATACCTCTTCATACATATTTTAATTCTAACTAAAACGGAGTCTAAAAACATCATCTATAGGGACAAGTATTAGTGTTTAGGTACATTATCTAATCCCATGTTGTAACTTCAGACTATAAGGGTAATTATCAACAATCAAGAGCAATTTGTGTGAAACAATCTTCTGTCTCGTCAATATTCATTGGAAACGTCAAATATACCAAATACCCACGTCAATGGGTATGTAGTATGTAGTATATTTATGTAAACTACAGTTGTTACATAACTTACAGTTACTCATATACAGTTTTTAGTATCATTTTAATGTTTATATCTAATGAACTATTTATATTCATCGAGTATAGTCGGAGTTGGAAGAAAAGAGAGACGCCTCGGTCATATACCTTCAGCATGTTCGTCCTATCATTATATTTTATGTTATGACTATTTTTGAAAACAAAACTCAACTGTGTTGCTATCTTCAAATTGGTTCTAATGTCTTCGTTTCAATTAATTTATTTGCCGTTCACAGTTGATATAAACAAAAGCTGTATCACTATCGACTACCGACTGCCCAATGATAATGTTTTTTACTTGTAGCCATTATATTAACGATGAGCATTTATGTGTCTAAAAGTATCAATCGAAAAGCGCTCAAAATTAATGGCTCGTTGTAAAATCTTGGACTAAAAAGTAAATTCCCAAGTATGTACTATGTACAATGTACAATCAACATTGCTAGTTTTCAGAAACGATAGATGGATAGAAGTTCTCATCTTCGAGTATCTCGTTTCTAGTTTCTATGGGTTTTCTTTTAGCTTCTAGCACATGTATATGAGATATGAGATGAATGCTGGGCTGGGCAAGCAGCTCAGAAGGAAAATTTCCAGGGTAACCACGTGTGCCCTTTCTAGAACTCGACTCGGATATTGGAGTAAAACGTCGTTTAAGTTCATCATTTACTCATGTACTGTATTTTATAGAACTTTTATCATGTACTTGGTACAAAAAAAACGTCTATCTACTCCATTTCATGGCTTTTGTAAGCAACCATTTGAATGAAGATTTCCATATCTTCAAAATCCTAGTGTTTTGTTCCTTTTCAATAGAGAGAATAGTAAACGGATTTGACTCCAATGAACAGGAAAAACGCAATTTATGATTTCACTTGATATGTGCGGTACATCATCATTTCATTTCACGTTACACTCGTTTTCAAACTACATGTACAAATTCTAAATCTAATAGAGTCTAGCCTAGATTATAGATGCTTCACCACAGTCAAATGTTTAACGTACTTTTAAACGCATCCATAAAATGCTATGGATACAAAAACCAATAGGCAGAAAACAGTTTAAAGTTCTAGTATATCAACTACTTAATTTAATGTTTAATGTTGAAGATATGCATCAACCACCAAACTTGATAAAATTTTAAAAATGTTTCCATTGACATGTAAAGATCTTTTCTATGTGATTACAATCGGGGTAAAAACTTACATTTACATTCAAAATGCTCATTCTTTACTCATTTTTAAATAATTAAACACATTTTTATACTACTCGACTCTACTCGTAACTTTTAGCCCATATGCTTGTTATTTATTTGTATTTATAGATTTCAGACTCAGTCGTATCCATAGCGGTCCCTTTTATATCCTGTTACCTTTCATCACTCCTTTATTTTCCAACAAGTCGCTTTCGTGATACTACAGCTAAAGATGAGGATTGCGATGCGGATGTTGCTAATCTGCTATTTGCCATTCTCATCATGATTCAAATTTCCAATGTCCTCTTTGTCTATTTTGAGTTGGGGATGGAGAAAATTCCAGTGTCCACTTTTGTTGTGAAGGAACTTATTTTTGAAGTAAGCAATTATTTATGTAAGCTTCATTCATCGCGAGCAAATGTCAAATGTCAAATATCATATATTATGGATTATGGACCATGATTAAAATGTTTATACTTTTTTTCATAGTCTTCTAAAATGTAGTTTCTTTTCCTTTTTTTTACTTGTTGCAGCTCTTGAACATAACAAATTTCGTACACGCTTGTGCTTTCCTAGCATTCATTGTAAGTGCCGCCAGAAACGGCATGATAATGACATCCCTCACTTCCTTAGCTCATTCTGGTATGCGTCCAGCTGAAAATATCCATGCTGGATATTTTTCATGGGAAAGATATAAAAGTGTGTTGAAGAGCTCTCATGAACATCACAAGATACATGATTCATCTCTGATCCCAGTCTGTTTTACACCTCTGGGACTTTTCATAGTTAGTTTTACATTTTTCGTTGCAAAATATTTTGCAATGCAGAATGTTGAGGGAGACCTAATTTTTCAGGACTTTGAACTGATGCAGCAACAAAATGAAGAGAATAACAACCATCAAGAGAGAAATACAGCTTTTGCCTTGAACCATTTCTAAATTGCCTACTAAATTTTCAAATTTCAAATAAATTGAAGCCATTAAAATAAATTCAAAGCATCAAAATAATTTACATTTTTCCAAGATACGTTGACTTTTTTAAAATATACAACATACAGCCAACTAATGTGTCTAATAGAATTTCTAATTTGTATATTTGCATATTTTGAAGTATTTATCAAATTTTAGTCATTAGTCATTAGTATTTAATATTTAAGCATAAACTTCCATTATCCAATATTCACATGACATATGACTACGCTCTACATTTACCTAAATACAACTTGCAACTTCCAGCCTTCGTTATAATATTATGGTATATGGTAGAAACTATAAGCTAGAATCATTCATATTTTCATTTCACGTTATATTGCTATCTTACATATAATACTCTGATTGTTTACATGCTATAGTATAATTATTACTTATTACTATGAACTTATACAAAATTTTGTACTCCTGGGAATTCATTATTTTAAATCTGTTTCAAACTCATTGCTCATTATATACGCATAAATATATAGATCATAGATTATTCCATTAGTAACAAAGTTCAAGTCACTGTTATTAGTCACTTCCACACCTTTATTATACCTTGTAAACATTTTCTTTTGACTTTTGAAACTATAAACTAGAAACATATAAATCCAGATTTGTGCTAGGGAAATTTCTTTGAATCGGAGATCGGAGAAACCAAGAAATGCAATTAGCTGTGGTAAAATAAAACATGATTTTTTAACAATACAAAATACAAATTATAATTTGTTATCAATTTTATAATCTATTATTTTTTTATGCATAAGATTCATAAAATGTAACTAAATTTTGAGTTTATATGATGTTGTTTCCATATCCAAGGGTTTGTTTTGTATAACCCTCATTTTCGGATTAGCAATAACTTTATACAGTGCTAAAGTAGCAGAGGAATATGCAGATGTCGACTTTGTACTTGAGCCTGACGAGATTAAAGACGGGTTTTCAGACTTTGACTATAGGTATAATATATTATTTATTATTCTGTGTATAAATATTATTTACTGCTTTTTACACTAGCAATGCTCATTATCTTTATCCCCTTGCAAATTGTAACCGATGGATTCCGAATGTAGTTGATTTATATTGATTTATTTTCGTATAGTGACGACAAGCAACCGAAAGCTGAAACCGAGCCTGGACGGTGAAAACCAAAAATAGATACATTTAAGGAAGAGATCAAACTATGACTGCTGTTTGAGAGTTCTATTTTTTGCTACAAAAATGTTGTTTGTGGTTTCAAGTTTTATAGTATCCACAAATTTATACTTTGCTTTCTTTTTACATGACAATAATTATTTAGTTCAGGAAGTAATGGTTTAGTTTTTGAGCTACCACTAGACTGGGCACTAGACGTGTTACATGTTTAATAGTAGTCTAAGAGCAGAGAAATGAAATAAAAAACAAGGGCTTTGATACAAGAAAAGTGCATTAATTTCAACGAGGCATCCAGCAGAGATTTCCGTCATATCAGCGATGACATGACTGTTTTATTGAATACGGGAGCAAAAGGCGAAAGTGACCTGTAACATTCAGCTGGACTTTATTGATAAACAATGATTGTGTTGACATAAATAAAAACGTGAAAGTTTTTTGACATTTTTACTGCAATTTTAGACATGTGTAAATACTATAATAATATTATACAATGCTGATATTTGCACTGCTGCACTACCAAAAATCAGCAATCTAAAATCCAAAGTATACCAATTACCAATTTAGCAGCATGTGACGGACTCATTCCAAACTCTAAACAAACTACAAAAAAAAACAAGAGAACAGACTAAACAAGAAGGATCAAAATGTATGTGCATATAGATAAAGTGCAGTTATGTGTTACATAATACATAGTCATCAGACATCCGACATCCAGTTTTAGTGTAGACGGATAATGTGTCTAAGGGAATAAAAGTAGTTTAATCAAGTAAGGCTGATCTCAGTTAAAACTGAAGAGTGGTGGAAGAAGGAGAGAAGGAAATGAAGGAGTGTGAACAACTATGCTGACTCTTCATCTACTCCTCCAGAGGCGACTTGAGACTGGTTTAGTCAGCTTTTGTATCTTTTTGTGTGTTTGGCTCAGTTGTCCAGCTTCCAGCAGTGCCGAGGATTGTCGCCTGACACCCGTGCTCCACGTTCTCCAGTCACCAGGATGTAATCCAACTACAATTCCTTCCTTCGCTTGCGTTGGTAAATGTACATCTTACGTTCAGGTAAAATAACTAAATTCCATTCCATTGACTACTTTTGAAACTTTTCAAGTTTGAACTTACAGTTTTGACTATTGAAAACAAAACCAAACATCGAAGAGCTATATTTTTTACATTTTGTATTAATTTATTCGTGTGCTATGGAAAGGTATCGGGTTCTAAAATGTGGGAAATGGAGAGATCCTGTATGTGCTGCCAAGAGAGTGGAGAAAGAGAGGCACATGTCACTCTAAGTTGTCCAAAAGCTTCAGCTGGACAACCAAAATTTCAAAAAGTAAGAGCAACAAGAATAAAGGATGTTTTTTATTAATGTTTTTTATCTTTTTTTCACTTTTGACTTTTGACACTTGACACATAACGTCAGTTAAAAAATATATAACTATAATGAATTCAAGAAATCAAAAGAATCTTTAAATTTTTTATCATTCGACAATTTTTGTGATTAGGTAGTGACAAAAGCACCGGTTGACTGCATGTGTAGACCCTGTACAGCTGTTGATGAAGGATCAATTCTACCACAGGAAATGGCCGGTTTTATGGCGGATTCTCCGCTTCTTTCAATGTATTCACATTGAAAAAATATTTGACATTATTTACTTCATATTTTTTACTTCATTTTTATTCCCAACTATCAAGATTATTTAAAATTCAAATGAAAGGATTTTTTTTCACTTTGTCAATTTTAATTTCAATTATATTATCTAATCATTAATGCATGTTAAAATGCCAAAAAGCCAAAAAATACATAAACAGATAAAATTCTAATATACTCGTTTGCAACGAGAAATTCTAAATATGAAAATTATTGAAGATTCAATAATAAAATAGTAGTCAATTATAGATTTTAAAAGTATCTAGTATCTAGAACTTTAATATTAGATCAATTAGATGAAAACTAAACTAATAAAATTAGTTGTGAGTTGTGACAAAATGTCAATAATTTTTATGTATATATTATACATTATATGCTGAATGCATAAAATGTAATAATAATGTTTAATAATTGTTAAATGTGTAAAATATCTACAAAATACTATATTAGATACGAGTATTATGATATTTGTGTACTTAATATTTATTCTATAAGTGTCATATGAGATTTTCTCAGGCTTACTCTTTACTCTTTATGTACTATGTACACATGTATAAAATGTTAAAATTATTTTGTCCCTAATTCAAAGGCTCAGAGAATGTCCCAACAATTTGTAAATGTGTACCTATTATAGTAAACCATGTAAAAAAATGACTGGTTACTGGTTAGCTGTGTAGGTTGTAGAATGTAGAGTGTAGAATGTAGAATGTAAGGCAAATCATGTACGAAGCATAAAATATACAATATACAATACACTATTGTGTGTATTTAATGGCTAAAGCCAAATCTAAAGCTGACAATAAATGTTAAATGTGGTGCAATCTAAAATCTAAAGTCAAAATCAAGAATCAAGAGTTTGTTCCTTATTTTTAGAAAATTGCTCTAAACTTTAAACACCACAAACTACAAACTACAAAGAAAGGGTAGAAAGTTTTTCTTTGAACTTCATCAGTTCTATTTAAAATCTCAAACTACTTAGATAGAGAAAAATCAGGTGACTTCAAAATTCAAGGTCAAAACACCGGAAGTCTATTGCAAAACGTAAAGTAAAAGTGAAAAGAGAGTACACCACATGGAGTTTGCTATTATCTGTTGTCAGTAACATCAGGTAAACAGTCAACAGTAAAAGTGTCAAGTTCGCCAAGTCTCACGCTACGTCCATATTCCTTATCGTGTATCGTATATCGTATGCATTTTGCATGGCATGTGAAAACAAATTTCTATAAGAAAAAGTTTTTTTTTATAACAATGATAATAATTGACACTGTCAACTGTCAGTAATAGCATGACAAAAAGTTATACCTACGCAACAAAAAACTGCGTACAACATATACAACACCTGAATCTTCAATCTTCAATATACCCAGTACATATCACACTACTGACTACACATAATGTGCACTTGTAGTTTGTAGTTTGTAGCATTCACACGAAATAAATTCCACGTTTGCCACCATTTCCACAGACGTCAAAAATGCTTACCGCTTATTTCCCATTCCTTCAAAAAAGTATAAGTAATTCAGTAGTTGTCATATTATTACTGGTATTTGTACAGGAACAACGTGAAGCAAAGCAACTCTCTCTCTCTGTTTTTTCATGTATAATAATATATGTTCAGTGTTCAA
>JAQGBH010005841.1:0-13530 GCA_034698265.1 Sminthurinus aureus | reverse complement strand
CAATTTCTTGCTCATTGCCCAGGATTATGATACAAATGTTTGTCATGATTATTTTTTCTTGATTTGGGTTTTTACATAGTTTATCTGTGATGTTTTTTTGCATAATGCAAGTCATTCTTTTGTATATCAAATTCTGATGTTTAGGTGGTTACTCCCTGCTATTTTATGTTACTAAGCTTTTTGTATTGTCAATTGTAACTGTCTGGGACCTTCCATAATTTTGTTGTCTTCCTCTCCATTTTTGCTCATAACTCGTAACATTTTATTGTACATGTTACATATTACATTGTTCGGATTTACATTTAAGTAGAAAAATGTGAATGACATTCTTTAGTCTTCAGCTTCAAAAGTTTCAAGTCTCAGGCTTCATCTTTTGATGCGAAAAAAAACTTGTTTTCTGTTCTGTCAGATTACACGACGGAGTTTTTTTTATCCTCGCTCGTCTCATGTATCATGTATCAAACATGTACAAAGTATTTTCCTGGTATTTTCCCTTGCACTTAAACTGAGTTCTTTGATGTGAAAAGTGAATTGACTTGATCTTGATCTTGTGTCTCAGTCAGTGTCAATCTTGATGTGTGTTATCATTCTCTCTGACTCTGTTTTATCTTGATGTTGACCTTCAACTTCATTTCCATTTCTATCCACATTTTACTTTTCCCCTTGTTAATATTTACACATTTATTTATTTATTTATGAATTTATGCATTTCTGAAAGAACCACATGTAAATTTTCCTCCGTCATCATCATCACCACCGTGATATTTAAGCTTTGAGTTTTGAGTTTTGAGCCAACACCTTTATCATTTATTACATAAAGATATTCCAGACGAGATAAAATATTTACAAGAAAAGTAAAGTAGATAATATGCAAAGGGACACGTTGAGAAAGTGGAGAAAGTTACATTCTGTTGCCCGTGGATTCTGGACCAAGGAAAAAGGAAAGAGAATTGAGCACCGTACTATAAATTATGACTTCGGACTCCACCGGCGTGAGTACCAGAGTGAATTAACATATCATAAAACCGTAATAATATTCAAAGGGAAAATCATGTTCAAAATTCGGGGGAAGAGGTAGTCGAAATTACCTATGCATTTGTTTTCCATTTTACGCTTGCAAATATATTTATTCATTCAGTCATTTATCTATTCACTAGTTTTCTAGTTTAGTTTATGCATGACGAGATCAGATCTGCTCGCTGCTCACTTTCAAATTTGGTGAGGGCATTAAATTTCCAGTTTCAAGTTGTAAAAGGAAGAGTTGGCTACTCAAAATTCCACGGAGAAAGTGAGCAAACCGGGCCAAAATAAAATAAACTAACCTAAACTAAACCAAACCAAACCAGCAGAAAAGTAAAAGTAGTTGGGATTCTTGAATTTATTTATTTAGTTCCCACACAATTCCACCACATTATAAAATAAGACAGTTGAGGAGGAAAAGCGTACAACATCTTTATCAATTCTATTCCCAATCTCTTGATTCTTCATTCTTCATTCAAGATTCTAGATTCTAGATTCTTGAGTCTAGATTCTTGAGACTAGTCGGGGATTTTTGACGGTGATTAAAATGCAAAGCTGTTGCTGTACTCTTGATCTTTCTGGTGCAGATCGTGATCATGATCGTGTTCTGTTTGTGCTGGTGCTCAAGAATGAAGAATATTTGTTACTGGTACGTGAATGGGAATGAGAGTTAGAGAACGAATAGCGTGAATTACAGAGACAAACAAATTTTGGATTCTACATTCTAGATTCAGAATTGAGAATTGAGTACAAAAGATCAGCTCTAATTCCAATTCCGGCTCAGAGCAAAAAGTAAAAGAGGATACAAAAAAGAAAATGTAGTGAGAAGAAAGGGATAAAGAAGCTCATGTTCTCGTGTTCTCGGGTTCTCATGTTCATGCCAAAACCCATTGAGATAGAAGAAGAATAGAAAATCCGGGAATTTTGTCGTTATGACTGCAAATTAGAAACAGAAACAGAGAGAGACGCAACGTCTCCATATTCCAAATGTACACACACAAATGTACGCTCTCCTCCAGTTCCAGTTCCAGTTCCAGTCTCCACTCCATAAATAACCACCAACGACGAGAATATGACTATGACGACCAAAGGAGTTTTAGAGACAAAAGGAAAAAACACAAGAGACAAAAGGGAATGAGAGCGAGATGAAGAAAGCAAACGGGGGTGTCTGCAGCCTCGAGTCTCGATTCTGGAGTATGGAGTGCCTTGACTTTTTGAGTTTGAATTAGCTCAGCTCCCGCTGCAACACAGTCATAATCATAATAATAATGATAACAATTTCCAGCATGAGAAATTCGAGTCCGCATCAAACCAAACCAAGGGAAAATTCAGTTTGTAATATGAACACGAACTGGATTTGTTTTTTCTTGTCCTTTTATTCCTACTGTGTACTTTTAGCTCAATATATATTTAAATTTAGATTTAGATTTGGAATCGGAATCGGAATCGGCTTCAGAACCAAGTGTCAAATTCACACTCTTTTTGTCCTTTGATGTAAAACCCCTTTCTTCCTCTTCCCTTTTCGATTCTCCACGTCCCATCCATATTTTGGTTTCCGTTTGGGTTTCCGTGTCTAGTGTCTATTGTCTTTTGTCCTCGCTCCTTTGTTTCTTGTCTCTCTTCCAGCCTCCACTGTCTTGACTGGTTTTTCCCCTTCTCCCAAAGAAAATAAGAGACACCGTGAACTGGAAACTAGAAACTAGAAGCTGGAGATGGAAAATGCAAGACAAATTAAATTATACATGACTATTTTCAAGTCTTCAAGTCTTAAGCTTTCTTCAGGGAAATTAGGTAGATGTGAACATCCAGAACATCCAGAATCCAGAGCCAGAGCCTGCTCAGTCTTCATAAAGTAGAAAGTGTACACAATAGACAAGAGGAAGAGAGGCTCCTCTTGTCTTCTTTGTTCTTCTGTTCCTCTTCATTGGGCGGTAGGGTGAGCAGTGAGCAGTGAGAAGTGAGAAATCCTCATCCTCTTGTTCAAATTTAATATTCAAAGTGTCGAAAATATTAGCTGGAGCATAAAAGTATCTAAATCCACTCTAGTTACTTTCACTCTCACGATTATTCACATTCACCAGTTTTCTCAGACTTGTTCTCGAGTGTATCCTCTGAATTCCGCATCATCGTCATCATCATCCTCTTCATCAGCATTATCATCATCAACATCACTTTGCAATGTACATTGTACATGTTTCCAGCAGCCAGGAGCTCCGAGCTTCCTCCTTTTATCCTTCCCAAGGGAATAAATATGATGGAGAAATTGCATTATCCCGCTTTGCCTACACCATTTTCAAACGGTTACCCGATCCACAATCCAGAATCTAGAGCCTAGAATCTACATACATTCCGCAACTGAAAAAGAATCAACACTCTTTAACTGGAATTTGAACGAGCATTTCTTTCTTAATATTCTAATAATGCGTACCATCAAACTTGAGACAAATGCATGGAATATCTCCTGGATTCTAGATTCTAGATTCTAGATTCTGCATCACTTGATAAACTTTGATTTCATTCATTTTTCTTGTTGTCGTTTGTGGATCAGCAATTTTTAGACAACTCCAACTTTAATTCCAATTCAAATTCAGCAAGCCGATTGCAATAAAAATGTCAATTTGTATTTGGTATTTGGTATTTGCATTAGCAAGTTGTGCCATGTTTTAGCACTGTACTCTCGACATTCTGCGTTCTGGATTCTAGATTCTAGATTCTAGATTCTAGATTGTGGATTCTAGATTCTAGACCAAAGAGAAACATAATCATTGATACAAAAGGATGTTTCAAAATTCCAAATTTCAAGACAAAGACAAAGACAGAGAAAAAGATAAGGATGATGCAGTTGAAAGTTGAGTTGACTCGACTCTCAAGTTTGTATATTTTTCCAATGGAAAGTGGAAGTGAAAGCGGAGGATAAATAAAAGACGGAGACAAAAGGACAAAACCAATAGGGAAATTGCAACAAAATACAACAAGACAAGAATAAGAAGAAACAAGAAGAGACTTTGGAGTTTGGAGTTGACAAGAAAAACTGACGATGTTGACCTCATCTTGGATTCTCTTCAAGTTCTTCTCTTCACCAAACCCAGCCAAAGCCAAGCTGTTCATGAATTATGCAGACTTTGTTTTCCACCCAGGAATTCCCAAAGACGAGCACCAGACTTTTCAAGTCAATTCCTTTCCTTTGTTCACCGCTCACTGCTCACTGCTCACTGCTCAGTTTTCAGGTAGCAGGTAGGATAGCAGAGAAAATGGAAAGCGGAATGAGCGAGAGAAAGACAAAGAAGCGAGTCACTTGCACAAGTAGATTCTAGATTCTAGATTCAGATACAGAAATAAATGCAGACAGAACAACTCCACAAATCCACACGTAGAAAAATACAAAATACAAAACCGAAACGGCTGCTTCATCCTCCACGACTGTTTTCTTTAGCTTCCGAAACGGAATTGTGAATTGTGAATGCGTTCCTCACTCTGCATTTCATTTCCATTTCACAATCCAATCCAATCCCTCGCCACTATGCTATGGTACTTTCACAGCCCAACAAGAAACAAGAAAGAGGCAGATTTAGATGAATGAAAAAGTAAATAAACACGCAATACAAAAAAACAAAATAGCATATCTCCAATCTTCAATGTAGATTGTGAATGTGAATGTGAACGTGAATTTGACTATAGCAGGAAAACACACAAAATAAAATGACCTCGTAATTGGAATTAGAAACAGGAAATTAATTTTGATAGGGAAAAATAAGTCAAAGTCAACTGTCGGCTTCTCTCCATTTTTAATGATTTACTCCCCGGGTGCGTGTTTTTGTACATTGAGGACTTGAAGGTGGATCAGTAGTATTCTTTATTAGTAGCTAGTTGATTTATCCATATTCCATAATCCATAATCCATACATTAGAAAATGGTGTGTAATAATTACTGTGGAAGAAGGGGAAATTGGCTCGCTTAGTTTTAGTTTTTGTCTTTGTCTTACCTTGTAATTTGTAATCTATCACATTTCCACTTTCTATTTGGAACAGTCAATTAATTACAGAGAGTGGAGTCAACTGGATTCTGGATTGTTAATTGTCAAGTGTGGATTGTGGATCAACATTTTAACCACCAACATTTTAAGAGTTAAGAGGTGCAGATGAAGAATAAGTTAGTCATTAGTCTAACAAACTAAGGGGAGTCAACTTGCAAAAATTTCAAAGTTCAAAAAGAAAGAGAACCAGCTGACATGAAATTATTATGCTTTGAGAATTCCTAAGAATTCCACCGACTCTCTTTGTCTCTTTTGTGTCTCGAGTCTCGAGTCTCGAGTCTAGTCTAGAGTTTTGAGTTTTGGGTCTACGGAATGTCAGTTTCAATTCTCAATAGAAATAAAAGACAAATGATCCGTCATCATAATTAATGCATTTAAGTTGGCCACACTGGAACCTCCAAACTTCAAACTAGAAACTCGAAAAATTCAAATGCATTCTCCGTAATAATTAAGTCGTCAGTAATCGTTCAACTTGTCTCATTTTTCATTTTCCTTAGGCAAAAAATAGATCCTCAGCCTTTACACTTTACTCTCGAGACTCGAGACTCGAGACTTTAAACTTTGGACTAGAGGAAAAAATCAAAATGAGACTTTTGTTCACGATACCCCAAATTTTAAATTCATGTTGAGCATTGAGCATATTATAGTGATAAAATGCCCGCAGTCCACTGCTAAACTGCTAAACTGTCAGATTCTAGACAGTCTCACCAGAGGAAACTAAGTGTAATATTTCAGGTGCAATGGAATGGAATCCAATCCATTACGTGTCTCATTAGTCCCGCTTTTACGCGGAAAACATAACGAGATCTAGAGATCCAGAGATCTAGAAATCTAGCGTACGGTGGAACTCTCTTTACTCTCGTGTGATGTGTGTCTAGTGTCTAGTGTCTATCTATCTGTCTGTATGTTCACCTCTCTCCTTTTTTCTGCAGCCAATTAGGACGACTTTTACGTCAGTTCAGTTCAGCTCAGCTCAAGTCTCAAGTCAACTGAGGCAAACTCCCAAACGCTCCCCAAAAACTCTATTTATCATAATCTGTCAGTCTTCAATATTTTCGATATTCCGCATTCCACCTTTTCTTGACACGAGAGACATGTGTTCTGTCGGATGGAATGTTTGTACTCCCAGCTGGAACCAGAATCATCTTAACATTCTTTTGAGCCTTGAGCCTCGAGGCTTGAGGTGAATATCTAATATCTAATATCACAAAGTCCGAATATCCGAATATCCGAATATCCGAATTTCCCGCACATTTCCTACACAAGTTGCGTGTTTACTGTTTACTGTTTACGCTGTAGGTAAATGAATACAAATCCCTCTGCTTTGCATGCAAACTGTAAACGGTAAACGGCAGTGGTAAGGATAATCACAATGGAGAAAGTTGAGCACAGACTGCAGACTGACAGGCTCACTCTTGTTATAAACAATTTTACTGAGAGAGTAATTGGAGCGATTGGAGAAAAATATGTGTAAAATGGTTTAAAATGCTTTCACATTTACTTTTAGATTTAGAGTTGAAGGTGGGACGGTTGGGTTATTATGAGGATTGAGCACTGAGCACTGGGCATTAAAAGCCTCTTAAGAGCATATTAATATAAATGACCGCTCTAATGCTACGGAACAAATACAGGGGAAATGCTCCTCTTCGTCTCTTCTTTATCTCTCCTTTGTCTCTCGTCTCTCGTCTCTCGTCTAATCGGAAGAATGAGGGGATGAGTTTATAAATAATCTGAGACAGGGAACAGAAGCGCACAGTTCATTTACATACAAAAGACAAACGACAGTTGTGCACTCTGTACATAATCTGTAGGAGTTTCTCACAGAAAATATAGAGAAAGGCTGAGCTGGTTCTGCTTCCAGAAGTGGAGCTGGAGCTGGAACTGGATGTGGAGTTCATTCAAAGTAATGATTATTTGTTACCAGTTTAAATTCCTCTTCCTGGATTAATTCCGAGGTTAAAAGGTTCACGGAAGCTCAATGTTCGTCTTCATCTTCGTCTACAGTTTCAGCTCCAGTTTCAGTCTGTATTATATTCTACTTGGAACTTAGAACTTAGACAAAAGCCAGGAAATTCCAAGGCGATCTCCATCTCTTTCTCTCCTTTTGTAAATATAAAGTAGAAACTTGTGAGAGTAAAATATGCAGTTGGAATGGGATGAGAGGAGAATTGAGAGAGTTGAATGGGAATTTACTAGATGAGCGTAGATGAGTTACATATTACACATTACACATCTTTGTGTATCCAGAGTATTGCAGAGTGAATAGGCTACTTCTTGTATTCTTGTACCTTGCTCTTGTTCTTGGGTCTATTACATTCTGCCTGTTTTGAATACCCGAATACCCGAATCTCCGAATCTCCGAATCTCCGAACATCCGAGCATCCGAACATCCCAACTTTGAACCTCATTGCTTTGGGACATGGAAATTCTCTGGGGAAAACCAACGGAATAAAACAAAACAACCCCAAACTTCTCTATATTATTATTATCATTATTGTTCTTATTCTAGATCCTAGATTCTAGATTGTGGATTGCGGATTGTGGATAATATCTGTATTCCATTTCATTATTCTGAACAATTCCCGCTTTATTTTGCCCAAACCCAAACTCTTGTTCAAGGAACGAGGAATTATAATGAAAGGAAATGCAACAGAATCGAATATTCGACTATTTGACTATTCGAGTGAGTTGCCGAGACTGTACAAATTCCCACCACTGACTTGTGTCTTGTGTCTTGTATCTTGTTCATTATTCTTATTATCCACAAGTACTTCTCCCGAGTTGAAAGAACAAGAGCAAGATGGAGACGGAGAAGGAGAACAAGTTTAGAAAAAATTAATAACATTTTTGGAATAAAGGGAACATGAGAATTCGCCAGTCTCCGGTCACATCCATTCATGCACTTTGGGTAAAATGTAATGGCTTTGAACTCCGGCTCAGATGGAAATGGAGATGGCCAAGTTGAAAGTTGAGCTTCAACTCGGGAGCTTTGAGCTTTGAGTTTTGAGTTTTGAGTTTTGAGTTTTGAGCTTTGAGCATTTGAATCTGCATCTGCATTTATATTCTCATTTGAATTTTGAATGTGTAGGGCAATGTGCATTGAGCATTGAGCATTGAGCATTGAGCGTACAATAAAATAACATTTTAGACACAAGTCGCAACTCTCAAAGCAGCTCCATGCTCCATATGATAAAATGAAGAGATGGAGAATGGAGAATGGAGAAACTTGAATGTCGACTCATAAATGGAATTCCGGTGCTTCGCTCGCTCCTCTCGTTTTTCCGTCCAATTTCATGGGACAAACGAGCTGCGTCTGTTTCTGTTTCTGGTTCTGTTGTTTTTTCTGCTGCTGAAAATTGAGAAAGGACTTTAAATTTACATTTACTTGAGTACTTGAGGTTGCAGGACAGTTAAGTTTAATAGGATGCAAAACTGATGCTTTTCCTCTCTTCTTGTTTATTCTGCTTTTTTTACTCATTCTAGTTGCACAATGCACAACGTATAATGCACAATGTACAATCGACAACAGCTCAACTCAATGCTCAATGCACGGTTCAAAAATCACTGACATTATTTTCATCCACTTTTTCCGTACTCAAAAATAACCTTTACAACTTTTAACTTTTTAATAAGATGAAAGTCTCGCGGATTTGAATACTTGTTTTGCCATGGTCATTCATTTTAGTTTGTGGCTCCGGTTTCCATTTTGATTTTCAAGGGAATTCAAATTTCAAATCCAGAGCAGTCCTTTGCAGCGTATGAAAGGCTAATAAATTATTATATAACATGTGAAAGGGTGCAAGGCAAAATTTAAAATGTTCCCAGGAACCATGAACAGGATTTTGCAGCACTTGTTTTGTCGCTCTACGTCACTTCTGCCACATTTAATAATTCAAATCTTCTCTTCTCCTCAATTCTAATCTGACTGCTCTCTCTTTTCTCTTTCCTCTTGCCTCTTCCCACTTCCACTTTCTAGTTTCCCATCTTTCGTAATTAAATCGGGAAGAGGAGGGTGAAAATTCGCGGACCAAAATCCAAATCCGAATGAGTTTCAACCACAAGTTAGCACTACAATGAACAATGAACAAGGAGCAAGCATAAATGAACGCTGTACGCTGTTTTGAGATTCCAGATTCTAGATTCAAGGACTGGAAATTTTGAGGCATAAATAATAATAATAATTTTTGAGCAGTCAGAGCAGTCAGAGATCCAGCTTTTCCCATTCATGTTCATTCTTTATGCTCTCGTGTCTTGTGTCTTGTGTCTAGATTCTAGAATCTAGAATCCAGAATCTAGATAAATATGGATTTGTACATAAAAGGGGCTCTGACATTCTACGTTCTAAATTCTACATTCTACATTTCACTATTCCACTGCCAGACCCAGAACCAGAGCACACAAACCCGTATTTTGGCTGGATTGTGATGGAATGACTCTGCTCGTTTTGACATTTAGCTCCAGAATTTACACACCCATTGACTTATTCACGAATGGATGAATAAACTGAATGTGGCTATTAAAACTTTTTCAGGACTCTGCTTCTCCCTCTGCTTCTGCTTCGTGGTTCTGGTTCTGGTTTCGTTTCTCCTCACATTACACTTTACACTGTACAAAATTCCAGTTGTGAATTTCACATTCACAGCTCATTCAATTCAGCTTATGTACTGTAAGGGGCGGGCGGGTGTAGAGTTTAAAGAGTAGAGTGTAAAGCCCGTGAAAGCTAGAGCTGGAACTCTGGATAGTAAAATCGGGAGTTGTAATGAGACTGTCATAAAATGAAAACATTTTCAGTTTACGTCCGTCAGATTTCATAAAAGCAACACACTTTGCACAGAATCAAGAGCTAAATAGGTTTACTGGTACATACAAGCAGTACAAGCGTGTGTTTTGTTTCTAATTTCCACAACAAACCCAATCCAGTTTTAGGCGTAGGTAGAAACGGGAAAGGCTCTTATTTTGACATAGGTGTGTTGTGTGTTTGTGTGTTTGTGTGATTGTGTATGGGAGGGCCATGAGAATGGAGACGGAAATGATACGGTAATAAGCTAAAAACCAGGGAAAATAAGTGAAGTAAGATGTGACATGAAATGGCATCAACTTTCCTTCTCTTTTCTTCTGTTGCGACATGGAATTGCTGCACACAGCACAATGCACAAGCCGATTGCATAACCTCCACACTCCACAGTCTACCTAAACTCAACCGTGTAGAATGTAGAATGTAGAAAACAAACAAGAGTAAATAAAAGAGAAAGGACGGTAACAGTAACGGGGACGGTAATCCAGACCGACAAAACGGAGGCTAATGCCAATGCCAGTGCCAACACGAAATATAAAATCTACTGTACAGGGAAAAAGCGTAAAGCTGCAAGTTGGAAGAAAAACTCTTGTTGTCCGGACTAAACATTTTGGTTTTGATTTTTTCATAGTTTTAGTTGTATTCTAGAATTGGTAAAACCATGAGAATGAATGGGAGAAAAGGTACATTTTCCATTCCATTTTCCATGCAACTTAGAGCACGTGTGCTGAGGATTATGTTGAAATATTCGTTTGTTCCTTTTGAGCTCGAGTTGAAGTTAAAGCCCTTGTTTCCGCTCTTGTTCATATTTGATTTTTTCCTCCGGCTTAACTAAATAGTCCGACTTTTACTGTCTACTGTCGCTGCGCTGGTACTGCCAGTTGTTGACTGTTGCTTAGCAACCGGCATAGATGTATGTAATTCTCAATATAACGGTTAACGGTGCTTTAGCTCCAGTGCAAGCTGTTTAACTGTACTCTGTACACAATAAAATCTCGAGGGAGAAAAAAGTCGCAAAAATCTAATGGTAGAGCTCAACCTGGTCACACTGAGTTGCGTTTATTTTAGACCCGTATTTAAGTAGAGACAAAATCACGTAGAGCAAAAGTACAAAGAGTCTGGATTCTGGATTCTGGATTGCGGATACTGGACCTTGGTCTTTTTGCTCCAGCAAATGAAGAGGAAGAGAAAGTTTTCTTTCATTAAGAGGGAGAGAGGAAAGAGGAAATAGTTGGAGTTGGAAGAGGATTTCAATCCAGCGGAAGATTCACTCCAATTTAATCGAATCACACACATGGAACGGATGAGAATTCTTCAGTGTCCAATGTCCAATGTCCAGTGTGGTCTGTACACGTCTTTGTCCTTTTTTCCTTTTTTTCTCCTCTTTTCATTGTGCATTGTGCACATGACTGACGATTACGATTAGGATTACAGTTGACAAGATCTGTGAGTGAAAGTGCTAGAAACAGACAAATAGTCCAATGTGCATTGTCGCTTGCACTCTCTACGTCTGTACACTGTACATTGTACACAACAAAATTCCTCATCCTAACCCTGAAAACCCCAGTCCAGTCCAGTCCAATCCAATCCAATAAATCCAAGTCGATTATCTCGAGAAAAATATCAAGTACAAAAGCGTCATCATCAACATTTTGCTCCAGTTGGTTTTGTCTACCCCTTTTCTATTTTCATCCTTAATTTAATTAAGTAAATATGAATCCCAATGCCAACACCAGGAACATGATATTTTCATTGTTCATGCACACCCTAGAACCCTAGAAAATTACGTAATGTCCGTTGGCGAGTAAATGAAAACTGAAGCCTGAAGACTCAAGGCTCCTCATTCCGCAAGTATAGATGACTGATGTGGCAACAAAGTTTTCATGAGATTTAATAAAATGTACAAATGTAACAAAAGTATCACTTTGTTATGGAGGAATTATCCATGTGGTTCTTGTTCTTGTTCTGGTTTTGGGGTTGGGATTTGGTTTACATGATAACAAAATTCATGTACTTTGTTTTTGTATTTACAGTCCATTTAGTGAAGAAAAAAGGAATTTTCTTCCATCTCACTCACCACTAACAACTATAACTACAACTACAACTAACAGCCTGTTCACTGTTCACTGTTCACAGAACCACAGACCGACATAAAATTTAGTTTACTCCACGGGACACGGAATTATTTATCAAGGTGTCTTTTTCTTCATCTGTCCCAGTTTCAAGTTGTAAACCGCACAGCATACACCGCAAAAAATCCAGAAAAATCCAGAGATAGTTGGTCCAATTCTGGCTTTTTTCTACTTTTCCTAAAACCCCCATCAAAAATACATATGCATGAACGATGGACGTGGTGAAGCAAAAGTAAATGTAGTAGTTTTAACAGCTGCCAATCAGATAAAAGATGATTTTATTGCACCTATTTTGTACCGAGGATGTGAAATGTAGGTTGTACATTGTACATCCAACTCCACCGTTTCTTTTCCGCCCTTTTTTCGTGCCAACTTGACGATCCCTTTGCCAACAAGCCGATCTGTCTGGGATGGGTTAAAAAATGTTGGAGGGATTTTTATATCCTTTATATTTTGAATTTATTTCCCCGCTCCCACTTTTGACTATTTTTGATCAAACTAAAATAAGGCAAAAAGTATCCAAAAGCCAAGTACAAGTACAAGTTTTTGAGCTAAAAGTTCTTTTTTAAAAAGTTGGTTGGATCTAAAAATTATGACAGCTTTTAGATTTTAGATGGTTGCGTAAAAATAGAAGAGAAAATGAAAATGAACATGAAAATGACTGCCAGAATAAAATGGAGTAAATTGTTCAATCATGTGTACTTTGTGCATTCCACATTTATTTTTCTACACTGGCCCCACTTTGCAGTATTCAATTTTATGGCGGGTGTAAAAATGGGATTTTGTATTGGTATTGGTAACCTGCAGAGAACCGCCTGGCTTGTAAATATTAAATAGGTTTTAAAACAGTAAAAAATTCACAGTGTTTTCTGTAGGTCACTCCACTGATTATTTCTGGGTAAATGCCGAGAAATATTCATTCTCAAAGTTCAAAGTGTGCAGAAAAAATAGGACGTCGACTCTTTTATTTTTACTCGAGCCTCGAGGAAAATAAATGGAAACGTGATGGATGATTACAATGAAATTATCCATGTTTCCTGTGTTCGTGCACAGGAAAATTCAAATCCAAATCCAACGCCTTGCACCAAAAATCATTCCTACCCAACAAAAAAAACAAAATCCAAAAAGGTAAAAGGTAAAAAATCCAAGGCAAAAAAATGTGTGTCAAAAAAGTATTTTGCTCAATTTACAAAGCACATGCACGTGTTCAAACTACTTTTTTTACCTGCACGAGTACGAATCTTAAATGTCAACAGTGAAAAAAGTCGTCACAATCATATTGTTATTTTGTATGCTGAATACTTGATACTTGACCTTGAGTTTCCATTTCCTTCAAATTCCTCAATGAACTGTACAATTACAGTGTAAAAATCCCATTATATTCGAGATTCGAGATTCAAGATTCAAGATTCCAGTACGAATTGGTGAAAAAGAACTCGAGTAAAGTTTCCACTAACTTTTTTGTGTGTAGAACAGTCCCAGGACTAGAGGTTAAATAAGCGCGCGGGGAGGTTATTCGCTACCTCGCGGAGAGCTGGAATAACCTCCG
>JAQGBH010005840.1:0-13530 GCA_034698265.1 Sminthurinus aureus | reverse complement strand
GAGGGGTGGGGTCGGAATTGGTGGCATTGATTTTGTTTGAGAATTTTGACACGGGAGTATGCATTGGGAGTATGCATTGGGAGTAACTATGGGAGGAAGCCCTGTCCAGCTTTCCCTTACTCTGACCCGAGGATCTAGAATCTGGAATCTAGAATCTAGAATCGAGAATCACGATTCGGTACTTAAACAATGCTCACGGTTCGAGGTTAAATGCTTTGACAACTTGAAAATATGAAAGATGATCAATGATCACGATAAAGTACCTTGATTACTCTAGCTTATGAAAATGTGGATAGATTTACAATGTAAATTGTGTATAAGATAAGGACAACTCATTTTATTCCAGATTCCAGGGATGCAGCAAACAACATGGTGGAAAGGTACTCGCGAGAAAGTTTCTGGAAATTGAACGGGCGACAATGTCAAGTTGAGAAGGTGACTGAGAACAGACCAGCACCCATAGAATATAGAATACAGAATACAGATGAACAACACACAAGGTGCACTTGTGTTTGATTCGCAGTGTCACAAGTCACAAATGTGTCAAAATCTTCAGTAGGGTTGGCAATGTCATTGACACTGTCACTGTCATTTTGTCCTCGTCGACATGTTGTCATAAGTTTAAACCAACTCCAAACCAAACCAACAGGAGGCAATACAACTTTCTGAGGTACTTGTCCTTTCTCCTTCCATCAGTGACAATCACCCTTCATCCAATTCAATTCAAGCCAATCCAATGCAATGTCACTTACATCACCAAACCTCAAATTTTATATTCATATGCTTGTGTAAAGTGTCAACTGCATGTTATTTTGTGTATCAAGTAACAGAAAACAGAAAACCAAAACCACCCGCAGCATACACCACATGTGCATTGTATATTGTACATTGCATATTGTACACGGGTTAAATCCTAATCCCCAACGTCAAATTCAAAGGCAATGCCAAAGGTATGTGCAATGTTATTATGGGGACTTCGGGAGCTTGGAGCTTGGAGCGTGGAGTTTGAAGCTGTAATACCTTCATCCTCTGTACTTTTCCTGATTTAGGGCTGGAACAGAATGGAATGGAACGTGCTCTCTCATGACCACAGTCTTTAGTTTACAAAGAAAATTCCTTTACACAAATAATAGTAATGAATATCCTACGTAACATCCGTGGTAATGACGAACGGTATGCAAGGAAATTTAACTCCGGTTTCAAGTGGGAGCGAGTGCTTCAGCTCTGACCGAATGTGGATTACGTGCATGTACAATGTACAATGTACCTAGAATGTAGAATGTACATTACATTAGCATTTTGTAATATACACGGTGCATTGAGCATTGAGGATGGAAACGTGGAAAGCGTAGGATCAATGTTGACAACGGGATCAATGTTGACAACGGGATCTTGAATACTGGGGAAAGGATTGAGAATAGCGAATCGAGAATTGAGAAATTCAGAGGTACAGGCAAATACTTAATATTGCCAAGTCAACACTAAATAAATACAAACGAAAAGGATTATAGACAGCACTGTGTATTAAGTAAACTGTCGGGAATTCCGGATTTACTTAATTTTACTTTTTACTCAGAACGTTTTGAGTTTTGAGTCTTGAGTTTTTGAGTTTTGAGCACGTGGGAAATTTTCATACTGACAACCGACAACTGACGACAGAAAAGTGAGAGAATTTCCAGGATTTCCTTCAAGAAATATTAAGAAGGAGGATAAACTTAGAACCTAGACAAATTTAGACTTACTTTTGACATGCTTTTGACAAAATACAAAACTGTCCGGCTAAGCGTGTACAGTGTACATTGTACATTATGTAGACGTCGTTAAAAACCCACAGTATCCAAAATTCCAGTCTTCTTCAGTCTCTTTTCTATCTTTTGTGCCCTTATTTTCACTGTGAGAAACTACTTTTGAGCACAAAAAGCGGATTTAAAAAGCTGGGAAGTTGAGTGTTAAGTGTCTTCTTAGAATGGATTGACTGACACTTTTACTCACCAATCCAATTCAATTCAATCCAATCCAAATGCGTCGGTAATTCACAGACCGACCACAATAGCAGTATTTGGTGTTTTTACATATTCATATTCAATATTCAGGCAATTCTCGCATTCGCATGCACGTGTAATCTTATACAAAATCCGAGTGGGAGGGAACACAAATTGCAACGAAGAAAAAATACTGACTGAAATTCTCGTCTCTGGGTTCTGGGTGAACGGAAAAGTTGCAAAGAAACGAAAAAATAACATTCTTGTGGATTAC
Organism: Sminthurinus aureus; assembly: GCA_034698265.1. Classification (NCBI taxonomy): domain Eukaryota; kingdom Metazoa; phylum Arthropoda; class Collembola; order Symphypleona; family Katiannidae; genus Sminthurinus; species Sminthurinus aureus. Next base: position 11,274 of record JAQGBH010005840.1, on the reverse strand, counting down.
GTACATATATAAAATAAACAGCTCTGCTCTGATCTCCTGGTGTCTCTAAAGGTTTAGAGACTAGAGACACTAGACACTAGACTTTGCCTATCTTTTCTACTTTATATTAAGAACATGACCAACGACCAAAATTCTAGACATAATAAATTGAAAATTCAGGTCTCACAGTAAGCAAAGTAAAGTAAACCACCTAAAATACAAGGCAGTACAAAATTGGATTTCAATTTTCAATACCCTTGACTTTTTCCAAAACTAAGATAAATGTTCGCTCTTCATTGTCTTGCGTTTGAATGCTGTTGAATTCTGAATCCAGTGAAATTCAACAACAGTTTCACCGTTCTTCCATTGGGCGAAGGAGTAATGTTCAAATTTAAATAAATGATCAAAAATCAAAACCCAATGTTCAAAATTCAATACAGGGGGTTTATTTTTTATTTTCTCGAAACATTCCACCTTCCGCACAGTATGTGAGTTATTTGGTGCATGTTGGTGGCTCAAGTATGCAAAACGAGTGCAGAATCTAGAATCTAGAAAATTTCAATTTTCATGACAAGAGTTGATAAAACGTGATGAGTGGTAATGTTAAACTAATAAAATTTTAGATCCTTCACTCTTCACTACGTTGAGATTGAAATAAAAGAAAAGGGGAAGGAGGAAATCCATCCACCCATGCAATCCAAAACAGAAGAGAAAATATCTACAAATATCTACAAAGTACAAAGTAGGAGGTTGAAGGAAAGTTGAGTAGGCAAAGAGTCACATATGTACCAAACTCAGTCCTCAATCCTCAATACTCAATGGAGGCGTAATGGGCGGTAATACGTAGTTTGTAGTTTGGTTTTGTAACAGTAAACAGTGGAAACTTGATTGAAAACACAATAAACATCGTTCAGTGTACAATGGACAGAGCGAACAGTGATCATTAACTGGAGTTTTGCTCATTTTTTCCATGTCTCTTTTCTCTTTTGCAAGCCTTTTCCACATTTCCACATTTCTCTTTAGCTGTTTCTCCTGAATTGGATGTGTAATTACCGCCCGCGTGGGTGTTTCCTTTTTCTCGGTTTTCGCCTTTGGTTTTGTTTCATGCCCTAGTTTCTAGCTTCTAGTTTCTAGTTTCTTGTTGCTTGTTTTCCTCATCATCTCATGTCAGTTTCAGCTTGAGCTTGTCTTTCACTCCAGAGTTCAATGCAAGTCGTCATAATAATGAGGATAATAAATGTACTAATAACAGTTGGACTAATAACAATAATAACAAAATAATAATAAAGTTCCAGATCAGTGCACAAAAACAAAATATAAAAACAAAAATAGGAAGCGAAGCTCAAATTGACGAGAGAGAAGAGCGTGACGTGAGAAAAGGGGAAATCAAAAAATACAAATACAAATAATTTGCCATTCTATTTACGTCAATGTTTGGCTTGGCTTGGCTTGGTCACTGACCACCGCACCGGCTCTTAAGCCCACCATCTAAATTTTTGGTACAATCTAATTATGAATTTCAGGCAATAAAATCTACTTGACTAAACTTAGACGAGTTGAGCTGCGCTCCCTAAAAAAGAGCTGATGAGCAATGAGAGGAGAAAACTGGTATACTATGGAAAAATTGACTCATCACTCATCATATAACAACAAAGTACCGGAAAATACAGTGTGGCGTGTAGATTGCAAATTCTAGATTTGAAATTGTACAAGAAAATCAGGATGGAAATCTCCATTTGCGTGACGATTCGTCATCCAACCCGCGCTGTCGCCCACTTCCCATTTACCATTTACGTTTCCCCGGTTACAATCCTGATTGCATATTCCATCTTTAGATTCAATTATTAAATTACACCAACATTTACATCAATAACACCAAACTCCAAAAACCAAAACCCAAACGTATCGTCATCATCAGGACAAGAAAAAACCAAATTTCTGTTTTACCCTTCAACTTTCATCAAAACGGCTTATTGAGCAGAATGGAATTTCAAAGGCCAGAAAACAAGGAAATTTATAGGCATTTTCATTATTCATGTTAAAACATAGTTGCAAAATTCCAACTCCAAAATCCGACAAGCAACATTCGACATTGGACATTCGATATCGACTCCATTTTAACGAGAAGACAATGTACAATCCAAACTTTCGCATCAAAACTAAATACCAAACTAAAGACATAAAAAATGGAAAGAAAGGAAACGTAAATCAAAAAAATTATCATTTTATTGATATTTGAAATGTCTAAAATCTAAATCACTCTTGTACCTTTTGAATTTTGAAGCTATAGATTTATTATCTGTTTTTCTATTTTTGGATTTTATGAGCTGAGGTTACATTTTGAGGTTGTCAGTTGCATTCAGTCACTCAAACAACGACAAACCAGAGACATCCAAATGAGCTTTTCATGAATTAAGAGAGAACAACAATCAAGACAGAAGGACACCACATAAAATAAAAAACACAATAACATTAGTTGAACGAGAGCCGAGGAATTTTCATCGGAGATATAAAGAAGCTCTTTATATAAAAAAGGCAGCAAAAGAAGGACCTTTGATGAACGGTAATGTAGGTATGGAAGTCAGTCTCATCATGGCAAATCTACTTATTCCCCACATAAAACCTTTAGAGAACCCCACCAATAATTAATAAATAATAATAAATAATCTTGAAAGATTTGGTTAAAAAATATACATAATACGAAGTATCAAATAGCAACAATAATAAAAACAAAAATAATAATTAAAAATTGTAAGCATAATATAGCATATAGCATATAATATATGTAGTACGTAGTACTGATTAGATTTTAGATATGCCATAGTACAAGTAACAAAGTTTCAAAGACAGAAAATACAGATGAGTATTGAGGAGCAGGACAAAAATTAGTCGGAGTAAAGAAATGAAGGAATAAGAGCAAAATAAGAAGTTTTTTGGTAAAATAAGTGTACTAATTTTGTGATTCATGATAGAAATATATGTAAAATAATAATTTTGAGATAATAATAATTATTATTGTTATAAATGTAGCCCGAAGAAGATTGCCAAGGAGCGATCGAAAGCTTGCAATAAAAGAAAATATTGTGTTTGCAATTCACTTCTCTGGAAATTTGTTTAAATACATATATGTACGTATGGACATTAGGTCGACGCGAAGCGTACGCAATGTGCGCGGACAGCAAGACACGAGGAAAACAATACTCATCTTCGCTTCCTAAAAACTGTTGCTAAGGGCATTTTCTCTGGGCTTGTTCAATTGTTTTGTACACAACATCTTCTGACTCCACTCATCACTCATCACTCATCCTTTGCTATTTCCATTTCCATTTGCTTTTGCTTTTACCATTTATCATTAATCATTACATTAAAAAGTTGTGCGGAGCAAGGATGCCAGGCAATCTTTCAATCATTGTAAATAATGCCATGATGAATTCAATCTTTTCAATCACACTATGTATCTCCATGTATTCTGCACGCGCATGCGCCAGTTTTATGTGTAGATACATACGTGATTGAAAAGATTGAATTCATCATGGCATTATTTACAATGATTGAAAGATTGCCTGGCATCCTTGGTGCGGAGACATGCATATTTCAAGAAGTGTAATAGAAGAAATAAAAGAGGGACGGAATAAAACTCGTAATTGATTTTTATTACATCCATGCCGCACTGCAAATATCGCCGTGTGTATTTTTTATTACTTGTTGTACAATTTCCATCATTTCCATGTTTCCACTTTTGCTCGTCTTGTTGTGCAGGTCACGCTTCTCCTTCCTCCGTTCTCATTTTGCATAGCGTGGATGAAATAGATGAGAATTCATAGGAAAATACAGAACATCTCCTACCTTTCAGCCATCAGCTATCAATTTCTCGTTTGTAATAGCAAACAGCAAACAGCGGAGCCTTATTAAATTTACTGTGTGGAGCATGGAGCAGGGAGAAAAGTTAGAAAAGTACAACAAAAGTGTAATTATTTCTTTATTTATTCATCTGCCGCGGAACCAGAAGAAAGTTTCCTGAAACTGAATAAACTAATAAATGAGTAAATGGAAGGAAAGGTTGTTGAGTGAAAGTGATTCACTATTTAGTACACAGAGTTGAAGGCATTCACAATTTCGAGTGTATCATATATTATAGTAACTGCTCTAACATACAAGTTCTTGTACCTTATACCACGACCAACTACCAACTACCAGTATCAGGACCGCAACTAGCTTTGGGTTGAGTGTTGAGTGAGCGAATATCTGTATGAGGAAATTCATGGAATATGGAATATGGAATTCAGTCAATCTGGGTTAGACGATGGTGCTACGAATCCGAGTCGGAATATCTGTATTTCTTGTCATTGTTCAGTCGGTAAAAGGAGGAAATATGAAAAATATTAAAGAGTAGGAAAACCGGAATTTGGATAGGAATTGGATTCGGATTTCAATTCCAACTCATAAATCTCACGCTCAATCCTTTTCATCACAATTGCCGCATTCCACCTCCATACCTCCATAGTTTACATCTCCATCTCTTTTTCCATCCGCTATCCTCTATCGTCTGTGCGTCTGCCGTCTGTACTGTATGAAGCATGAATGTGAATTTGCCCCCATTTCCCGTTTCCGAATGGAGAATGGAGAATTGAGGTAAGTGAGACATAAGGGGATTGACCCTTCTCTCCGTACTTTGTACTTTGTCCTATCATACATTCGTATATTCTTACATGTGAAATGTACACCGTACACCGTGCATCGCACATTGCACATTGTGCATTGTATATCTAATCTCTAATCTGCTGGGAGTCGGTTGTTGGTGGTTGGTGAGTTGTGGGTCTCACTGTTATTAACTTGATGTACCTAGTTCCATTTTTCACGTAGCTTGAAACAAACTACTGCATCACATGCAGATCCGTCTACGCTGTACATTGTACATTGTACAGACCTAACTATTTGTTTGTGCATTTGTATTTGTATTTGTATTTCTACGGATGTTTCTCAGAACCAGAACCCATTTGTATTTGTATTTGTTAATGTTATTGTATTGATCGACTCAGTGTTGGAGTTTAGAGTTTGGAGTTTGGAATTGGATTCGAGTTGCAGACGGAATACGGAATCAGACTGTACTGAGACGAACAAAATATGGAATATGGAATATGGACTACACGGAATAAATAAACACGAGTGAATTGAATGTTGAATGTTGTGTAAGAAGGGCTAAAAGAAAAAAGATGATTAAGCTATTAAAAGGCCAGAGGGCAAAAAATGCTGAATACTGAACCAATAAAGAAATGCAAAGGACAACATTCGTGGAAAAAGTGCTGTGAGATGACAGAACGCGTTCCTACACAACACACACCTTTTCCTGAACCCTCAACCTAGTCCGCAGATAGATAGATGAAGAGCGTAGGACCGTGGAAATGGAAATAGAAAGTAGAGATAGACAACACACACACAAACAAACAAACAGTACGGAGAAAGCGAGAGAGAGAAAGAGAAAGTAAAAATTGGAATTCCATTTCATCAGCGCCCTATCTTGATGCACATGAAATTCTCACGTGAATAGAATGTGCTCTGCTTTGTAGGTACAGTCTACTGCCTACTGTCTATTTTCAACATTTTTTCTATCTACCGTCTTTTCTAATGTGCATCCATCGCGCCTCAACGTACAGCAAATAAATAAGAGATAATGGAACGGATATCTGGATTCCGACTTGTAGATTCTAGATTCTAGATTCTAGACTTGAGTATTGAGCATTGAGAAAATTATATTATTCACCTGAGTGTATTATCTTTTGTCTTACTCTTTCCCACATTTTCTTCCATGTAATGAAAATTCCTAAAATCCTTTCCTGGACTTGAATATTATACATCTATATAATATTGACATCTATACCCTCAGGGCAAGGCATACTCAATACTCAACAAAACTCAAGTTAAGGTAAGTGTGGAAGTTCAGCTTGGAGGAGATTTCTTCATTTTTCCGAATTTTAATTTTACAAGGTAGATTGTAGATGCTAGATGCTAGACTGTAGATCCAATGAAACTACATTGGTATGATGCATGTGCATGGATTTGGTAGAATTCCAGTTTCTGCCTAGATCTGCATTTTGTATTTTGTATTTATGTATTTATGAGCCAGGATAATGAAGTGAATTTTACTTGGCTCTACTGCACTTTGATCTTTCATGTAGCTGTGATAAGAGCCCATTTCTATAAATAATATTTCAAGTCATGAAAACGGCATGAAAACGGCATGAAAACGGCATGATTTCCATGAAAAGAAAGGTGAAAGAGGTGGAAGGTGGGAAAGTGCTGGGATTGCTTAATCAGATGAATACACTTGTGAAATCATGTGAGGACTTTGGAGCTTCGCATAGTAATCAATAATCAACCTTTGGATTGATGAGAGACGAGAGACGAGTCATATCTCATGTGCTCAAAGTTCAGTGCTTACGTAGAGACGAAAATATTGACAAATGATATTTCCATTTGTATTTTCATACCATACAATTTTTGGATTGGAATCTGGAGCCTGGAATTTGGCCTTTCATACTTCCGACTCCACACTATAGAATCTAGAATCTAGAATCTAGACTCTAGCTTCTAGATTCTAGATTCTAAATTCTAGATTCTAGAATCGAGACGTCAGCAAACCACGAGACAAGTACGTGAAAAATCCAATCCACACATGTACTTTTGTTTTCATTTTATTTACACATGGCTATTACCGTTATAAATATTCAGGATCGCGGATGGAAGATCGAGGCTGGAGACTTGCATCGCACATTACTTTTGCTAATATGCCAAAAATCCTGCCAAAAATAATATTTTATGACTGTAATAGAATTAATTCGAGTATAAAATCTAACGTCATCCAATTATTTATGGAATGGTGATGGAATGTGCTAAGTACCTACGTCACAAGACACAAGGCACAAGGCACAAGCTGGAAGTTGGAAGCTCAAAGGTTAACTAATTGGAGTCATAAAGCGATAAAGCTTAGATAAAACCCATGCAAGTGTTTATTTGGAGCGTAGAAAAGGAAGTAGAGGGAGAGAAAACACACGAGTGATGAGTAGGAAGAAAGAAGCACAAGGACAGATCACATCCGTGTTTGTCTCATAAAATGCTAATTTCTTTCTCCTTTTCAACAGCTTGTTTATGCGGAGGAAAAAGTTCTTCATTGTCCATGTTCCGTTTTGTCTATGAAAATGTCTATGCGGAGGAAAAAGTGCTAATTATTACTAGTTTGTATTTTTTATAATATGGGAAATATTTTGTATATTGTATGACAAAGTAGACAAGCTTTAACATGTTCCCCACTCTGCACATAAAAAATATTATCTGGGCAAGAGCTAAAACTTTGACGATGTCATGGAACACCGAACACCGCACACCGCACACACACTCACACACCCGGACTATTGCGTATTTCTAGGTCAAAGATAAAACAAAAGTACGCTCATTAAACAGAGCGAGAAGACAGAGAAAAGACGTGCGAAAAACAGAGCAAAGACAAGGACAAAAAGTAGAGAGAGGACAGAAGCAGAATGTCAAGCTCTGTAAAAGAAAAAAACATAGGGATCCGCAAGGTCATAAGTCAAAAGTAAAAGAGGCGAGGAAAATTCCTTTTGGATGTTGGATTTTGGACGCTTCCTGCTTTTTATCCAAACGACGGGATTATTATTATTAACACAATCCAAAACTCAAGCTGGATGAAAGGGAATCCAAGACGAGGATGATGATGACGATAATACGTAAAGAGCATGGAGCATACGGAGCATATGGAGTATAGAGTATAGACTGTATATTGTAGAGTGTGGACTCAATGACCGTTCCCGTTTCTCGTTTCCCTTTTTCAGCCCTTCTCATATTTATTGCGTCGTACATTTATGTTTTATAGCTATTTTTTGCGAAACGCAACCCACAGAAATCTGATTTACCAATCAGGATTTTCATTGTTCAGTCTTCACCTTTTGATCGAGATGTGGATGTGGATGGGCAAACTTGAGGGAAATGGAGGTCACTTTTTCAAGTTCACCAGAGTCTAGAGTCTAGAGTCTAGATTCTACGTTTCATGAAAAAGTATTCCGTGTCCATGGGAACTTGGAAAAAGTGAGTAATCAGGTGTTGGAGTGAGGAGTAATCTTTTGAAGGCGTTCATTTGGTAACCTTCGGACTTTGTGCCAAAAGCAAAGGCTTTGGCCTCATCACCTTCCGAACATCGAACATCACCTTCCACTCAATGACAAACTAAACGACAAAATGGACAAATGACAATAACCTCAGTTGCTCAATGGCTGAACTTGGAGAAATAAATAATGAGAAAAGGGAAGCAACAATCATCATCATCATTCAATATTGAGAGTATTGACGATAGAGTATTGAGGATTGAGGATTGAGGAAACCACCAAAGAGTAAAAACAAAAACCCCCCAGTGATCAATTTTTCCACGTCCTTTGAACGAAGCCTACAGAGTGTGTATTATCGCTGTTATCTAATATCCAATTGATATTTGGATCTGGATCTGGATTTGATGAAGGACATCCCCAACAGCCAAAGAGATTTATTTTTTGAGCCATTAAAAGTTCTGAGCATGTAGTGTAATTATCCCTTTGAGGCTTGTGAAGAAAGTTGGACGGGGAAATTTCGTCACGTGATAAATCTCTTCCGCCAGTCCATCTCATGCCCAAACCCGTCAAAATCAAAATTATTGGTCACTTATTACACACCGACATTGGACAATGGACAACCGGAAGGTCCAGCGTGCGGAGTGTGGCGTATTACACAAACAAGACACAGTACACAAACAAGTACCTCCAACCTACATCTACAATCTACAAGGTTCACGTATCAAGTATCAACTAGGAAATTATTAGACGGAGAAAAGACAAAAGTTTTGACTTTGAAAAACTAACAGGTCGAGTAATTTTGTCATGTTGATTAGTCCATTTTCCCCTTGGGACACGAACACGACATTTGTACTCAATACTCGATACTCGATACTAAGAAATTTGTGCGTTGTACACTGATCTTGCCACTGGCAATGGCCATTGAGCATTGAGCGTTAAGCATTGAGCATTGACTATTGACTTGTCACAAATTAAATGAACAGGGTCAACGTAGTCAACACAATCAGCACAAAACACAAGTTGGACAGTAGAAAGTTTTACGAGTACTTTTCTTTCTGTCAACTTTATATTCTGTGTTCTGTACTCCACAATTATCAACTTTTGTCTGGAAAACTCCAGACTCCAGACTCCAGACTCCAGACTTGAGACTTGAGAATCGAAACTCGAGGCAAATTGACTTTTTTCACAATAATTTCATGACCATTAATTTTATCACAACTCACACTTGTCATTGTCATTTGTTAGAGCCCGAATCAAATCTTTGTCTTAGGAAAGAGACAATCAACAGCCCTTCTTCTTCTTTCCTTTTCATCCCTATGAATTATGAATTTCACTTTTTAGCCTTGACTCGAGACTAGAAACTAGAGACTCTAGACTCGTGAAACTTGAACCAGAAACCAAACAGTCCAACGTCCTGATTTTTCTTCAAAAAACATTTCAAGGAAAAACGCATGACGCGGAGAAGCCTTCACATTTGTCAAGGAAAAATACTGAATCAAACTTGAATCAAAAATGGCTTTCCATTTTCCATGTAAATTCTCAAAAGAAATTGGTTTGCACTTGACATTTGGTAATTGGTTTTGTACTAAATATTTGAGTTTCCAATTTCCGATGCAAAAGGAGTGAAATATTCGCAATCCGCGAATCTTGGATTTAGACTGAATGAGGAGAATATTAAATTTCAATGTCAACTACTTGTGGGCGAATGTAGAACGTAGATTAAATGTCCATTAAACATTTTAAACTCGTGAACTGAAAATTAAACACAGACGTCAACAATCAACAGTAAACAGTAAACATCATACAAAAAGTTTACACTGTAACTGAGAGTCACAAACCAACTTGTTGTCTTTGAAATACTATCAGTTTTCAATTTAGGATGACGTAGAATATCATCCTGATGAAATTCCAAATTTCGCATTCATCTTCCCACCTTTACTAAGAATCGGAATCGGAATCGGAATCTTCGGCCTGAGAAGTTACTTGGCATAAACTGGATATAATAATGACGGTTACGATGAATGGTGAATCAAGTTTGGAGTTTTCTTATCCAATTCGTACACAAGGTTTTACCGTTTACCCCAACTGCATGTGCAAATTACAGGAGTATCTACCTACGACCAGAGAGCTACCAACCATATGCAGATCAAGAAGAAGTGGGAGAAACCGAATTCAGGAGAAAATCAGTAGCGAGTACATAATAATTGAGTTAATTTTAATGATATAATGAGATCCATTCGTTTAATTTCCTCTCCATTCCCCCTCTTCACAGTCCACGTGAGCATTGAGCAAGTACAATTTACAAGTAATTCTCCTTTCTTTCTTCTTTGACTCAATTTAGTTTAGTGTTTAGTTTTTTGTTTCTAATCATGAATTTTGAAGTATAAAGTTTAAAACTATTGATCAAAGAATTTTCTGCCCTCTATCTGCTCATTACAATTTATCTACAAAGTCAAAGTCATCATCGTCCTTGTCTTTTTATGTAGAGGAGGATACACAATACACAATACATACAGCAATCAACAATCAACATGTGTAATCTCTGTGTAGGAATCAAGGATGTAAAGTGCATTTATAATGCTTTATATTTAACTCGAATCTCAGATGTCCAATCTCTAATCTTTGTTTCTCCTTCCAACTTGCAAATTAAATAAGAACATGATTAATTAATTTAAATCAGTTTCATTTAGTAAGTTAGACAAAGGAACAAACGGAAAACGGAACGGAACGTGTAATACTTAGGAATATGCACAATGCACAAACCAGAGCCAGAGCCAGAGGATGAAGGAACTGGATGGAAATAAAAAAGGGCTTAATAAAAATCCAGGTGGTGGATGGATTAGAGAAAACGAATCGGCTCCGTTTTTATGGACTCAGTCCTTTCTCCTATAAACAGTAAACAGGAAATAGTGATTTTCTCATTTAGGAATTTAAGCAGATTTAATCCATGGGAATGGCTAGCTGTACGCCATTCGTTGTTTGTATAATTTGAGCCAGTGCATGGTTTTATATCGGTAGTGAATAGTGAATAATAAATAAGATATAAGACTTATTTTTGTGTGAGAAATATACGGTTTTACAAAAGTAATAAAGACGGTTTTCCCTCAGAAAAAAATATTATTGTGCTGTCTAATGGGATTATGGTCGAAAATCTCATTAAATTCCATCAAAATTCAAT
>JAQGBH010005839.1:0-13535 GCA_034698265.1 Sminthurinus aureus | reverse complement strand
ACGAGATCTCGAGAAACAATCTCGTGTATAGAATCAAATTTTTGAGACTCTCGAATTCGAGATTACGGCGATCGCTAATTACGTGCAGCATAAATATAGTCATATCTATATCCATGGCCGTGGCCATGTAGAATGTAGAATAAATACTTGTGTAATTCCTTTGTACTTTCTCCACTCTTGGGAAGGGAATGACTTTGAGCCGCTTCCACCACAAACACACACACCCACACATTACACACTACACATTGTACTTTCACTACAGCCGACGAAAAAGAGAAAGTACGATTACGACTCCTTTAGACTTGGACTAATTCCTTGTTTCGCAATAATTCCCTTTGCGGATGAAATTGTCATTGTGTTTCTCTCTAGCTTTCTAGCTTTTCTCATGTGATTAGATGTGATCTGGTCTGATCTGATCTGCCCGTGAGTCAAGAGTATAGAGTATAAAGTATACGATATACGATACGCAATGCAATACAATACATCAGCCCACATTATTCACTATAATATATTATGTACATATTCTATTGTCATGTGCTCCTTCACGCCCTACAAAAACAACAAGAACAACTTTTAGTCAAAACCACATCCATCCATTTCCATGTGCAATGTTCATACAGTATACAGTAAAATCCATGTCCACAAAATACTAATACTAAATACTAAATAATAAATGATGAAGGATAGATGGACGCTGGATGGATGGAAAGAGTAAAAAGCCAACACAAGACAAGACAAGAGAAGTGACAAGCGGAGCACATGTCATTATTTCATGTTTGACAGGAGAAAGGATAAAGCATAACGCATAAAACATAAACAAAACATAACCAAAACATACAAGCTGGGGAATGATGGAACTGATTGTGATCAGAAATCCCGCGAGATTTAATTTGACGGGTGAGGTGAGACATTGAAAAAAGTAGGGAAAATTGAACATATTTTCTACCATGTACACGAAACATTGAACATATTTTCAGAGTTGCAAGTTTTGGATGGAAAATGGAAATTGCAAGTGATTTAGATGGTCTGGTTCGGTTGTTGGTTGTTGGCTGTTGGCTGTTGCAAAAATACACGTATACACGTATTATGTATTAGTGGCCAAGTGGAGAGCATATGACGCCAGTTGAATGATTCAATGGCAAGTGGCAAATGTGACAGTCAAAGTTTGGTGTGAGTGCATATGCTTCCTTTTCCGTTGTACACTGTACATTGTATACTGTATACGTCCGTCCTCCGTCCTGATTCCCGTGCTACTCTCTGTCTTCTGTTGTGGGTTGAAAAGTTGACGAGGAGTGGAATTGAAAGAGTAAAAAGTAAAAAGCAGAGGAGACCGTCAACCAACACACAAAGAGAGAGTAATGTAATGTAGGAGAAAGTGGGAGAAAGTGGGAGAAAGTTGTGGATATGGATTGTGAGTTTTGAGTTGTGAGGAGTGTGTGACATCATAATAAATTTTTGATGGGGTGTGTGCTCTCTCCTTTCGTGTCCAACAGTGTGAAATTCAATCCTTTATGCTTATACTTTATCCCTCCTTCACTAACATCACCAGAACCAGCACCAAACTTTTCTTCTTTTTCTCCCACTTTTTCATCTTTTCAAACCAAACCCAGCCATATCGCACCATACCATACCATACCAGACCGTACTTAACTATCATGTCTCTACTTTTCCTCTTGAATTCGATTTGGATTTTCCCATCCATACCATATACCATACACTATAAACAGAATGTGCAAATTCGGCTATACTTGTTTTTTATGTACGTTCTATATATAAATATATTTGCAGTTTTATGGTTCTTCCTTTTCTTATTTTCCAGTGGCCGACTAGCCGAATTATGATGGTTATTTAGAGCTGTTGGAAATATGGAATATGGAACTTTTCAAACTCCCAGCTCCAAATACCAAATACCAAAACTCCAAACTCCAAGCTCAAAACTCAAGACTCGAGACTCAATATCAAAAAAATGGTAGCGGGTGTGAAACATTCCAAATTTTACTGATACTTGACACTTCACTCTTTTCTCTCTCTTTTACCAAAGACAAATCCAAAACTCTAGATTCTAGACTCAAGAGTTCTAGACTCTTGGATTCTTTAGGACCAGAGTTGGTCTCTTGATGGTCGCCAATTCCCTTTCAATTTTCATATCCCTCTTGTCTCTCATATTTTTTCCCTCGTAAAATACTTCACCAACTAATAATTTTCTCCAAATGAAAAACCAGAGTACCAAAGGAGAAAGTAGAGATAAATCCAACGGAAAATTATTGTTATGATTATTACTATTATTATCATGTAAACGGAATAAAAGGTCAAAATTCAAAATTCAAAATGAAAATTTCTCCTTGTCTTTATCCCTGGAATTTTTTTGTCAATCTAAACTACATACAGAAACAGTCGAAATTCGGAACTCAGAATGCAGAATTCAGAATTTTCACCCAATTCCCAATTCCACAGTACAAAGTAGAAAGTCAAGGAAAGATTTTTTACAAACTGTGATCCTCGACCACTGTTTCTCGTTTCTCTGTCTGAGTTCTGGTTTTAGTTAGTTCGTGCTTCGTTCTGGATCACCACCGTCAACCAAATCCAAATCCAGAACCAGAACCAGATCGTCTATCGTCTATCAGCAACTTTTTCAAGAAAATGAAGCCAACTGCCACCGACGCCTGACACTTTTTTCGCAGACTTTGGAGGTTTTAAAGTTTTCCCCGAACAAGAACTACAACTAAAACCAGAAAAGAAGCCGACGACGGTGAAGAACAAGTAAGGACGAGGACAAACTAGGAAAATAAGAATTTTGAAACAACTCTGAAACCTGAAACGAAAAGAACGTCCAACTTTGAACATGTCGCTGTCGATAGTTCAGTTCAGTTTACTTGAGTCTTGAGTCTTGAGTTTTTTCTCTGGAAATCTTGAAATTGTGATGCGGTCTCTGTGTAAAAGAAAAAGACTTTCTTTTTCTTTCCCGTCAGAAGAGAATCAGCAAAGGAGACTTTCTCCGTTCTTTTTCTCCGTTTTCTATATCAAGATTTCTAGTGGGATTTGGGATTGTGAAATTGTGAAAACCTTGAACTGCTACTATTATTATCATTATTATTATATGAGACGGAGCTAATATGCTCTCCATTATCCGCACACATCCAACCCATAGTACATAGTACATAGTGAACCGGCGTCTCTCCATTATATCCTGTGCTTTTGGTTGTACAATGTACATATGTCATATTCTCGCTTCCTCTTTCCTCTCCTCTGTATTTTCACTTGACTTGTCTCTTTCCAACTTGTACACTTTACAATCTACAATCTACACTCTACATTCTAAATTCAACATGCTTCATGCTTCATTCTTTATACGCGCAGGAAGCTTTCTCCATTCCATTTTTATACTGTGGAGTTGACTCTTGACTGTTGACTATCCAGTAGCCAGTAGCCAGTATCCAGTGAAAGATGAAATAGGCGACGGAGTGACATGGCAGTGCCAATAGAGTAAAAACCGTAGTGCACTTTCTACTTTCTACTCTCACGCCAAATTTTGAACCTGCACAATACAACAGAACAGAACAAAACAGAGCTTCATTTATATCTATAGAGCTACATCTCGAGTCTCGAGTCTCGAGTCTCGAGTCTGGAGTCTAGAGTCTAGAGATATATATAGAAGGAAGACGTGGAAAAATGGGAAAGAGGAAGAAATATCAGTGAAAAAAATCACGTCTGCATTGCGCTTTCCCTTTTTTTCTTTGCTGTGCTTCCGCTCAGACGGAACTGGATGTTAAACTTGAGTTGGATTTGGATTTATTTGGATTTACTCTCCGATCCGCGACAATCACTTTCATTTTACGTCCATATAAACAAGTTTTTGTCCTCGACATTTCCAGTCTTGAGTCTTGAGTCTCCAGATCTCCAGTCTCCAGATTTCATGTCTTGTACTTTTATTTTCTGTTTTCTGTTTTGACTTTGTACTCTTATTCCGTCTGCTGTTTACTTTTTTCCTTTTCCGTGTTTTGTCTTCTCTTTTCTCTTTTCTGCTCTCTTTGTGTAGCTGCTTATAAAAAAGGAAACTAGAGCAAGTAAAAGTACCTAAGTAGGAGTAAAAAGTAAAGTCAATGTAAAAAATAGATTGCTCAATGTAGTCACATTTGCACCACGTAATTTTGTGGCATGTTTTTTATCCATCCACTCTTGAATGTAAAATCTAGAATCTAGAATCTAGAATTTAGAATCTGGAGTCTAATATATTAAAATATTTTACACGCTGTAATAAAATTGAAAGTGAAGTGGTGAATTCTACGTTCCACATTCCACATTCTCCATAGATTCAGATTCAGAATTCAATCAGGTGAAAAGTTTTCAGTTTTCTACCAAAAATTGAAAATTGAAATTGGAAAATCAAGTGTGATGAAAGGAATTTTGCAAAAACAATTTTTGCCACTGCATTTCTCAATACTCAATACTCAATGCTCAATGCTCAATTGAAATACGCACAAACTCCTAACTTGAAAATGCATCACGTATCTAAAATTGTCTAAAATATGTCAAGCTCACACTAACAAACTAAAGGCTCAAGACGCAAGACTCGAGAAATTCCTTGTACGTTTTATGGAATGTTTTCATATTTCACTTTAGAGAACGGCGTTGAATTCTGTTCTGAATTCTGTTGGATGTTGCAAGTTGGGAGAGAAAGAAGGAAAATGAGATGAAGAAGTTTACTTGTTATTTCCATGAGGAAACTTTTTAAATTGAAGAATGTGTTGAGTGTTGATCGAAAGGGAAAGGGAAAGGGAACAGGAATTCAGACTGTATGAACAGTGAACAGTGAACAGTCTGAGGACAAAGAACACAAGTAACAAGTAGCAGTAGAATTTGGAGCTTGGAGCTTGGACTTGATTTGAAATCTCCTGCTTTTACTCTGTACATGTATACTGTATACTGTACGCTTGTCCTCGCCCCTCCCATCCCCTCCCACTTTCAACTGTTCAAAACATCCATACACCACATAAAAAGTCAAAAAGTCAAAGTCACTATTAAATAAACCGAAACGGACCAACTAAGAAATGAAGAGAGAAAAGTGCAAACACAAATACAACAACAGCCACCGCCACAGCCATGGCTGCATGAACAACAGTACAACAAAATACAACGTACAACTTGCCCAACAACCAAAACTAAAAGGAAAAGGAAAAGGAGGAAGAAAGGGAAAGCAAATAAATAAATAGAGGAAAGGCCGAGTTTTTACTACTCTACCGCACAGAACACACAAGAGTACGTACACATTACATGGTACATGAAACGAAACCGTAACGAAATGAAATGAAATGACGTTTGACTTTGTCCTGAATTTGCCCGAAAACTCTATGTGTTTGTGTATTAGGAGTACAAACATCAAACACGAAGTACAAGATACAAGGCACAAGGCGCTGAAGAAAAAGAAAACGAAGCCGAAAAATAGAAGAGACACACGAGCGTTGAAGCCACAATATCTTTCCTCTTTATTCCATATCCTTCACTTTCTATCACTTGTTCTAGCTGTTTTTTTGGACAGACGAAGCCGTCTATACTCTATACGGCTCTTCAGAGTTCGACAGTGCATGCAGAAGCAGTACAATACAATACAATACAGTGAGAGGACGCAAAGCTGTGGAATATGCACCCAAAGTATACAGTATACAGAGCAAAAAAATAAAAACGGAGATCCTTTTCCTCAAGTTTCTTCCTTAGAGTTTCGAGTTTCGGCAGCCAAAAGGATACATTTATACAGTTTTAGGCACATGCATTACGTATTGTGTTGTACATATTTATATAAGATGAAAGAATCCTGGAAATCCATCTAAGAGCAACAGAAACACTTTAAACCTCGACTTTCTCTTTCTGCTTTCTCCTTTTACGATTTCTACACCTATACAAATACAAGAGAAGAGGAAGAATGTGGAAAAGTTAAGCACGGCCTATACCACGGAATAGAAAGTCTCTAGTCTCTAGTAGAAACTTGGTACTCAGCCCTTTTCCGATCGCTCCATTGTCTCTATTGTCTGTGACCAGGGAAAGGAAAAGAAGGAAACTATTTATGTACATTGTGCAGAGCCGCAGAGACGCAGTATTTTGTATTTTGACCATCTCTAATATACACCGTGCGGTTTGTACTCTGTACTCTGTATACTGTGTAGAGTATACAATATCAAGTATGAACAATGAACAATGAGCAGTGAACATGTGTCAGCACTTTATTCATCAATGTTCTTTCTTGCAAAATGTTCTCTTCTCTTACAATTATTCTACAGAGTTTTGATTTTGACATGAGTTGAGCAGCAGAAACCAAAGGGCTAAAATTATTGACTTTGTCCTCTTTGTTCCAATTCTACACAAGTACTAGTTTCAAGTTTCAAGTCTAAAGTCATGAATTCACAATGTACCATGTATGATGTACGAGATTCAAAATCACCGGGGTTTTTTTCAAAAGGAAAACAAAATGTCAATTCGTTAATATAAAAATTAAAATAGTCTCGGATTACTTTAATTTTGGGAAAACTGGAAGGAGCAAATTGTAGATTCTAGATTCTAGAATCTAGACTAGAATGTTCAAGTTGTACAATTCCTACTACGTTTCAAAAAAAAGGAAACTGATGTGTTCTTTTGGGAATCAAATTACAAATTACAGGTTACAGGTTTCAGGTTAAATTCTTCATCTAATCTCTAAAATCAAAGGTCTAAGGTCTACACTGTCTACAGTCTACAGGCTGTTGAAGAAAAGAGGGAGAAAAGAAATGGGTCAGAGTTTAAAATTCGATCCGAATTTTCACGTTTCACGTTTCAATGCGAGTGGATACAAAATAATACACAATGTACATTGTGCTATAGTCATAGTCTGTACAATGTAGAAGGTAGACTTGATATTGTAGAATTGTAGAAGGAAGAGTGAGGAACCGGCAATTGGATGATCCACCAGGATTATTACACACCTGCATGAATCTTCCTCTCGGAGAGATCCGAACAATGGGAACAAGAAACGGGGAATAAGGAACAAGTCAAAGATTAAGATGATGATGATACTGATGAGAAGTAGGAAGAAGAGGAGGAAATTCAGCTTGATTCTTGATCCTTGATTCAGTCTCTACTTGATTAGTTGTTGGAGATAAAGGAGGAAGAGTGAAGAAAGCAGCTTGGATTACACGTATCAACTTTCTCTTGCTTTCTAATTCCTATACTATACCATCCATGTACTATTTACTATCTACTGTCTACTGTCTACTCATCGACTTGAACTTTATACTTGGAGAGAGACGGAGAGACGGAGGTAGAATACAGAATAATGGAGAAGATTTCACGGTGTATTTCCCATAAATACAAAGGATGAGTTGGAGAGGAGAATGAAATTGGTGAGGAGGCTAAAATCTACACGACTTTCACATCCAGACTCCAGACAAGACTCCAGATTGTAGATACAACAAAGTTTAGAGCAGACTGTAGAATCTAGACTGTAGAATGTAGAGTGGAGACAGTGGATCACATCTTTGTCTTTGTACAGAAATTCAATTTGTCAAAGTTGACAAATTGAAACTGCAGTCACAGCAGAACAAAGCACGAAACAGAAATCAACCAAAGATGCATCTCTCTTCAATTTACGATCTAGAATGAAGAACCTGTGGGGAAGAAAACGGAGAAGCTGGAGATTGGAGAAGCTTAATAGAATTTCACAAGACTGGAATAATGAAAGTTGATTCGCGGGATCTTGAGCTGGACCTGGATTTGGATCTATTCATTCACCCACTGCCTAATTTACAAATTCAAAATCAACTGAAATAATCATAATATGTATCTTGGTTCTCAACATTCTCAACCAATCAAACCAAATCAAATCATATCAAATCAAAAGATCCTTTCATAATCTTCACCACCAAATTGTCAAGAGTCAAGAGTCAAGAATCTAGAATCATGAACCTTTCTAATTCGTAACTCGTAACTCGTTACTCGTTACCTTGGAACTGAAAGGAAGCCATCCAAAATCTAAACAAATCATTTATTCAATATCCAATGCACAATGTACATTGTACAATAATTATTATTATCAATGATGAAATTGTCAACCTCGATCCTCCAAGAACCTCCAGGTTCAAGTTGTTATAATTGATTCCAAAGGTTTCACAATTCACAATTCACAACCATTATTATTATGATTAGGATTGTTTCATCATCCTTTTCTCCTTTCTCCTTTCTCCTGTATTTTATGCGTGTTACGCAATTTCTCATTTCACACTACTCAATACTCTTTATTGAACAATCTACAACCTACTTTTCATATTGTACAAAATACAATAGAGAATGTGTAGTGCAGAATGTGGTATTTATTTGATAGTTGATAGTTGATTAAAAAAGTTGAGGAGCAACTTGCGAGGAAATGAATAGAGTTTTTACTACGGCTGTAATATTTTTATGTAGGTGAAAAAAGAGATGAGATGACAAGATGGAAATCCATCCATCCATCTGGAAGATGGGAAAATGTCCCATATTATTTCACAAGTTATAACTTATCAGTTGTGAGAAAATGGAAAATAATGTCGACCTCTGCCCTCCTTTTCATACACGATAGAAAATCAAGAATAGAATCAAGAAGCGAGAAGAGCGGCAGCTCGTGCTGACTACTGGCTACATAAAATGAGATGAGCTATAAAATCTCACGTATAAATTTATATTCTTTGGCCTCAAGACTCAAGACTCAAGACTCAAGACGCTGAATAGAAATGAAATAGACAGAGCCTAAAAGTGAAAGCAGAGACGTGGGGAAAACCACATGATTTTCATTTTCCTTTCAATTCTGAGCAGAGACTAGAAATGATGAGGAAAATGAGAAAACTATTTCTATTTTTGTGACCACTGAAAACTGGAAACCCTCTTTTCAATTTTGTACTTTATGCTCACGTAAAAGTAATTGAGAGCGAATGTCATGTAAAAATATTATGGTACCAGGATTTTTTTACTTTTTATTCTAGATTCTGAATTCTAGCTCAAAATGATGGAAGAAAGTTGACATTTTACATTGTTTGTTGTGCGTACTATTTGTGTTGAGGGTTTAGAATTTACAACTCCAAAACCCAAAACGTATTAGGTATTAGGAGATAAACTGCGGGTTTTGTTTTTCGGGAGTAACCGTGAGTTAAATGGAAAATATAGAGCATGAAAATCTGTATGAATGGATGAACAGATGGCGATCTGATCTGATGTGATGCGATGGATGGATTATGGATTTCCCGTTATCCATCAAAATAACAATTGGTTTAAATGTGAGCTTGGATTTAAATTTAAATTTGAATAATATTCATCTGGGCATAAACATAAACAGGGACGTAAATACGTGGAAAATAAACGCTCCATTTCCTCTCGTGCCTTGTGAACTCTGAATTGTAAATTTATATCAGAATTCAACCCACCGTTTTTCATTCAAAGGATAAATCTCTATTCTGCTCTTTTCTGCTCTCTCTCTCTCTCTCTGTCTCTGCCACTCCACATTACAAACTACAAACTACAAAATACACGCCACCAACCAACCAGCTAACCAACAACCAAGAACCTCCAAAAAAAATTCAATCTCCTCTCCTTCAGTAAACAAGGGAAAAGTGCACGCAAAAAAGGGAAAGGATTTTCTCTAGATTTTTTGCACCATTTTTTTACCCTTTCACTCTGACTTTCACTACAACTTTCACTTTGGCTTTCTTTCTGGCTTTCACTTTGGCTCCGGCTTTTCTTTGGTTTATCATGTGGCGGTGGCTGCGTTTGGTTTTAGTTTTGGGGTTGGCTCTCTGTGATATAGATTATAGAGTATATTACGTAATAGATAGTAGATCTGGGAAAGCCGTTATGTATGTCTGTAACACAGTGTATGCATGGATCATACAATGTAGAATGAAGAATCCGTAGTGTCGTCAATATTCTGCTGATGCATCATAATCGAGGATGTCAAATGTACATTGTGCATGCGATGCGAACGGTACTTACGGATTTCTCCTTTTTCTATCCTCTACTCTACACTCTACACATGATATAGTAGAGGCGGGAAGTTTTTCTTGGGTTCTGTTTTAGATTTAGATTCTGAGCGCGTACGAGCTCAACTCAAAACTCAAAATGTAGAGAACAGAAGAGAAAACAGAAGAAAAGAGAGGAGAATGGAGAGGCGCGGAAGGAGAAAAGAAGGGAGAAGAAGGGAAATAAGTGGAGAGAATATCATTATGCCGGTCTTTTCTTCTTTCTTCCCTGTCTTTGGTTTTGGCGTTGGCTTTCACTTTCACTTTCTCCTTTCTCTTTCCCAGTCTCAAGTGTGAGGAGGAAAGAGAGAATGGGGAATTTCCTATTTCTGTTCTCACTATATATTATATATTATATATTATATACCTTTTACTTTCTCGAGAGTGTCACGAGACTACAGTAGTCTCTTGTCTCTAGAGTCTAGAGTCTAGACACCACAGTCTACAGTCTAGAATCTTTATTCGAGTCAAAGAAAAGTATTACAAGTGGAAATATGCAGTGTTCCATATTTGGTATTTTTGGTGTTGGTAGTTTTGAGTTTCGAGTTTCGAGGTTGGAGCCTTACCATTCTCATCGTCTTGATTCTCGATTCTTGATCCTCATCGTCGCCCAGAAACTCGAAACTACTCACTACTCACAAGTCAGTGAGACACGGAGACAAACTCCAAACTCCGGCTTCGGGTAAATGGGGAATGACAAAATTGAAAAAATATGTCTCTTGTTCTTCTCCCATTTCCTTCTTTCTTTCTCTTCCTTTATTTTATTTTCTTTAGTTGAGGGAAGGACGCGTGCCGGATTTTGCGCATGTTCTTCTTCATTGTTCATGTGTGGATTTGGGATGATCGTAAAAGTCATGCTGGATGCTCTTTTGCTCCTCTCATCCCTACTTTTTCTTGGATCAATTTCAAGTCTTCTCCTTCTTCTTCCTTCATTCTTCATTACTATTTACTATTTACTATTTTTACTATTGTCACATGGATCTTTTGAATTTTTAACCCAAACTTTTACTCCTCACTCCTCAGCCTATCATTAAACTATTGTAGATACATTTGCATCTGCCATTGAATTTGCATTCGGTTTTATATCTATTTTTATTTTTTATTTTTCTAAGCACATTGTAAATTTGGAATATGGGATTTTGGCTGTCCTCATCTACCATGAACCATGAACTATGAGCCACGAGGATTTACATTTTACATTTCACATGTGAATTTGAATGTGGATGGGAATTTAAACAGTTTATGGAGGAAGGAATCGCCGTAAAAGTACATGTAAAAGAAGAAAATATTGTCAAAAATAAAATAAAAAGGAGAATGTACAAGCTTATTTGTTGCTTTATTCTTGTGTTCATTGTGCTGCATTGTTGTCGCCGGACTTTTGAGTTTTGAGTCTGAGCTGAAAAAAGGATTTGGATTTGGCACCCACCCCAATTTTTCTTCTAACAAAATCCCGTTTTCTCCTAAATTTTGTCACAGTGCACATTTATTTCAGGAAGCTCATTAACACAGCATAACGACAACTATAAAATGTAAAATATCTTGACAAAAAATGTTTTAAAAACAAGAAACTCTTTGAACAAGACTGAAATTTTGATCCCAATTCGAAACTGGATTCCGCTTTGGCTTTGGCTTTGACTTTGACTTTGACTTTTGAATGTAGAATTAAGGCTGATAAAACAAATTGGTGGTGGATTGAAACGTGAATAGTGAATATTGAATTATTGGGAGTAATAATATTGATTTTGGATCCTTTCCTTCTTTAAATTTTCTCCACATCACATGTGGATTCTACTTTAGATTTTAGATTCAAGATTGTGGACGGCTTTGGTTTGGTTTGGTTTATTTTGGAGCATCTTGCTTTTTGATTTCACTCGACTGACAATTGACAATCAACCCTGTCGTTTCCTCCTCTGAGGAGTCGGAACTCTGTAGACTGTAGACCCATGTAGAATTTTGATATAGATATCAAAGGGAGTATCTAAGAAGGAAGTGAGAAAGTGAAAGTTGAGTTTTGAGTATTGAGCCAGGAGAAAGTGAGTTCACCCACTGAAACTGACATGAGCACATCACATTCATCCTTCCATTCACAGTGAGCAGTGAGATATCTCAAGACGCGAAACTCTAGACTCAAGATTCCAACGACACTTACATTTTACATTTTACATTCTAGATTCTAGATTCTACTGTAGATTTTACATGTGCACCATACACCATACACCATACACCATACATGACCTGACATGACATGACAAGTGTATTGGGTATCATTCATCTTTCATCTGTCTATCTGTATAATATAAGCTATAAACTATATCCCATGTGAGCGATAGTGTTGGTGTTGGTTGGTTGGTTGGCATTAGGACATATTATGAGGAGACGCTCGCTGTCTTTGAATTCTCTCCACAATCCAATCCAAACCAGCAAACAGAAAACAGACAGATGCCATCACAGCCATCACCATCATCATCAGCAGCATCAGCATCACAACCATTTCTCTTTCGTGTCCATGAACCAAGAAACCAGAGTGGAAATGGTTCTTTCTATAGACAGAAGACAGAAGAACCTTTTCCCCAATTTTCTTTGCACCAAAAAGATATTCATTTTCATTTTATCTTTCTGTAGATCAGGAATCAGGAAAAATACTTGTATATTATTATATGTGCCTTTGTCTATACTCTCTTTTCTCTTCTCTTCTATGTTCAATTTTTGCAGTGAAAATAGAAGACGGAAATTTTAAAGAAAATCCAGTGACCATTCTCAATTTAAAGGGTAAGAAAATTCAAAATTTAAACCAAATTTCAACACTTTTTACTTGTACTTATTACACATTTTTATCATTTTTTGTCTATTTTGCCAATTCGGTTGTAAAACAAGAGATTTAAAGTTTAATGTTTTGTTTGTTGTTGCTACAATTAGATTTGAGTGATTTGACATTGTCTTTTATGGATATAATAGCTCTCCAAATACCTAAAACAGACATAACATGAGTATGAGTATATTTTATAACAATCCTTAATGCACTATAATAAGAAGAATAATAATCAATTAATTAATCTCCTTTTCATCGCAATGACTTTTTACATAATACATATGTATACAATATTATGTAACATGGGAAAAGGAAAAAGGTTGAAATGATTCACTGTTCAATTGCACGGTCTGATGTATAATATGTTATGAAGTGAACAAGTGCATGAGAATATACATATATACATATGTACATGAATTGGCACATTTATTCATATATTTCTATGCTCAACATAAAAGCATAGGGAGAGATTTCTTTGTGACTCTCTCCTCTCATCATTCCAATCTGAACAGGAAAAAAGACGTTAGAAAATCGTCAGCAACGTGCTTGCTGTATGTTGAAAGAAAACAGAGAGAGAGAGTTGAAATATTTAATTATAGTGGTTAACTAATTAATTATTGTCATTAAATAGTGGTGTCGTAGTGTAATTATCTAATATGAATAACGACAATAACAAACCATCATCATCGAAAGGTAATTAAACAAAATGGTCTTTTTTT
>JAQGBH010005838.1:0-13537 GCA_034698265.1 Sminthurinus aureus | reverse complement strand
TCCTGTACCACAGCAAGGGTCTCTTGGTAAAATACTGTAAACGTATTATTCAACTCTACAGATTCAAGATTCAAGGTGAGTAAGAGGTAAAAGGTGGTTTTACAATGTACGATGCACACAACATGTAACATTTACAAAAACTATAGCTAAAACGTCAGTTTGCCAAAACTGGGAAATCTGTTTATTTTCTTAACGTTTTCACAGGAGCTTTGATT
The DNA here is from genome assembly GCA_034698265.1 of Sminthurinus aureus. Lineage (NCBI taxonomy): Eukaryota > Metazoa > Arthropoda > Collembola > Symphypleona > Katiannidae > Sminthurinus > Sminthurinus aureus. Next base: position 13,322 of record JAQGBH010005838.1, on the reverse strand, counting down.
TTTCCTTGCATCTTGAATCTCGATGCATGTACAATGTACAATGTACAATTTACATCCTAGAACAAAAACTGTATCTATTTTTCATGTCAAAAATGTATGTAGAGTGCACAATGTATATTGTACTGTGGCGGACTTAATGGATTTCCCATTGAAAAATAATCAGAGTTCATCTGTGATAAATTCTCACGGTGCTAAATCCCAGAATCCAGAAAAATAGAAATACTAGAAACACTAGAGACTAGAGAAAGACGTACGATAATCTACTACGCAAAAGAAACCACAACAAAAATATATATCAATATTCAAGGGTATGCAGTCATATTTATGTATACATGTTTATACATGTATCATGCATATACAATATTCAGTATACAGAACCTTTTGAGTTTTAGTTTTGAGTGCATAAATATCTAGAATCTACAGGGTAGAGAATGGAGAAGCAACATGCACATAATATGTTTTTATTATGTACCTATTTCCGGAAAACGTTGACATAACTTTGCCGTTTTGCCATTAAATATGATTTATTCTTTGCCTCGTGTCAACTTTGAAAAAAAAACTGAGAATAATTCACCAAAATACTTAAGCAATGACTCTCCGATCTTGCTCTTCTATACTTTTATACTTTTGTATCCTTCAACAAGAGGAAGATCTATACACTACACACTATACGCTGTACACTCTTGTATTTGGTACACTTTGCTATATTTGTATATATTTTTTCCTCATGCTTCTCCTTTTCCTTGATCACTGTTTAAACATGACCATCTCTCCTTTCTCCTTCACAGGCTTATTTATTTAGCCACTTTCCCATTTAGAATCAAACTTGCTCCACTTTTTCATTAAAAATGCAAGAAAACGTTAAAAACTGTTTCGTAAAGGACTGGCGTTTCATAAACCACAGCCAAAGTTGTAGGCAGCACAAACAACATTTTGTAACAAATACTATTGCATCATTTTGACTTGCAGGATGGAGAATGGAAAATGGAGAATGTAAAAACTAAAAACATTCATTTAATATTACAACGACAATGACAAATACATAAAAAATAACGTCTTGACTCAGAAACAACAAGGGGAATTTCAAAATATTTTGTATATTTTTACCTTTATGCTCCACTTTTAACAGGAAAGAGTAACTACTATCTGCTTTTCAGGTTATAGGATTTTTGTCAGAATGTATTGCGTTGAGTCAGGCAGCGTGACGAACGATGGATAAGACTATAAGGAAAATGGATTTTAAGAACTGCCGGGAGCAGTGGAATTTTTTATGACAACCGTCCTTCTCTCTCTCTTGCCCTATTTGTCTCAAGTCTCAAGGAATACGGAATACGGAAAACCACAGTTTCAATTCACGACTGTTCTATGTCAGATCTCATCTATTTGTTTTTCGAGCATTTCAAGAAGCGATATTTGGTGCTTGTTGATGCCTTTGAGACTTGAGACTTGAGACAGAAATGAAATGTCAAAGAAAAAGAGAAAGAGAAACAAACTATGAATTATTAATAGGAGAAAAATTGAGATGGAGAAAGAGGACTTTTATGCTTTTTCATTCAAACTTCACGACTAATATTTCATGTCATAGTTTGTCCACGAGTTTCCCATTATATTCAGTATTCAGTGCTCAATGTTCAATACCCAAAGCCCAAAGCCCGCAGCAAAGAGAAAAGCATCCAATATTCGATTGAATCGTCTTGAGTCTTGAGTCTTTGAGGAATGAAGAGAGCAAAAGCAAAAATCAATGTCAAGTTCATGGGAATAATAGAACAAGTTGCTGGGAAAATAGAAGGAATGACAAGAGTGAGCATTGAGCACAGAACATCTTTTTATTTACATGTGACAAATCTGAAGGGAAAACAGGTCCGTCCTATGTTCTGAAAAATGAAAAATGAAGGCCTGAGATGTTACCAAATATTTTCATTTTTCACTTTTATGTTGCAAAATAAAAGTGAAAAATGAAAATATGTCTGATTTTATCTCTTCTGCTTGCATATTTGAATCCTAATCCGAATTCGAATATTTGGAATGTTTTGCAACTTTGACACTTCATCTCTCATCCAAAATCCAACATCCAACAGAAGAGAAGAATTTCACATGAATATGCATAGACATCTTATCAGAAATTCAACGAACCTGCAGTTGGAGCTGTACATTGTACATTCTACATTCTAAATTCTGCATGAATTTGAAAATTTGTAGGTAAGTTAGCAGACTCATCCATCGATAATCTCCAAAAACGACAAGGGCAAAAACCCCTTCATCCGATTAATATGAACTTTACCTCATTTTATAAAAATTCTGACGTCGGCATTGCATAATGTATAAAAATTCACGTTTCAAATACAGAATATCTCATGTACAGATCAAAACTTTCCATTGGGGCGTCATCACTCATCAGTGGTCTATAGTCTACGGTCTATAGTCTAGCCTGTAGAGTGACAAACTGATGCATACACCATGCTTTTTGCTATTAGCTCTACTGGAAAATATATACGAAAAGGAAATGTCTGCTGTTTAGGAAATATCATTATCATTTGCACACGGGTTTCAAATCTAGTGGGACTTGTGTTGGGGAAACACGGGAAGATTCGGAATGAGATTAAAATTACATGGTAAAAAATGACGCACAGAGCATTGAGCATTGAGCACTAAACATGCTTTCAGCACTCGATCCTCGATCAACCTGTCAACTGTCAACATCAGCTCACACGAATACAAGAATACATATTGTGGGTAAATTTAGACAGGGATAAACTACTAAACTACGAAAGGGTATGCACAATTCACAATGCACAAGGTACATTGTGCACCGTGCATGTCTTTTAATTGATAGACAGTGAACTCGGGAGTGAACTTATTATGAAACATGATCTTGTAACGATTTTACAGCTCTATTATCTAAACATAATTATATGTACGTGGTTTTGTATTTCAGCTCATTTTTTATAAGTATAAATTATACGCACGTCATATGCTTTTGCCTGGAAACTGAAAACTGGATACTGGCAGCTCGTTGTCATGCAATGTGACAAAGTAGATTCTCATCTTCTCTTTCATTTGAATGAGCAATGTCCTTTTTCATGTTTCATATTATGTACATTGTACAATGTACAATGTACACTGTACAAACCCACATTGTTCTGTTTCCAAGAAGTTTTTATCCTCATTTGTTTCATGCTACAACAAATACTTATTTTGGTACTTTTTTATTTAGTTTTTCAAGTCTGATTATGAATATTTATGCTTTACTGCAGATTCTTTGAGTATCTGGGATCTAATTCAAGGATCGCGGATCGAGGATCGAGAAAGATGAATTTTGAAGACAAGAAAATTCAATGCCATGTCACGACAAATGTCTCAAAATTCTAGATTCTTGATTCTAAAGCCTACAGATTTTACAATACACAGTGTACAATGTACAAAGTTTTTACTTATACAAAAGACAGAAGACAGAGCAAGAAGGAAATAAGTAAGAGCGGAGGAACTGGAGATTTTCCAGAGATTTCTTACTATTTATTATTCAACGCTCAGACATCAGACAGTTCAATCGACCAACTACCAACTCTACAATCTACTATCTACAATCTACACTCAACATTACACACTACACAACAACGTTGCATACAAACCCAAGGCTGAAGAGTGAACAGTAACAGTACTTGTACAATATAAAATACTGATATAAAAAGTCCAGATGATATTTTGTCTTATAAATAAATATCAAGGCAAGTTGTCGGAAGACGTGATTGGATTGAAAGTTGAAAGGGCTTATTAAGAAATGTGTACCAAAATGGAAATTACTACTGTGGTTTCTCTACATACTACACTCTACAGTCTACAGTAGATGCAAAAATAAGTTTCAGATTTCAGACCAATTTTCAGCTCTTTTTTGAAGAAAGGACATTAATATACATTGGAGATTGGGCATACATTTCACGTAGACAAAGAGGAAAATACGCGTGTATTGTGAACTGTGAACTGTGACACAGAACTGCGCTAGAGACTAGAGACAAGAGACAAGAAACAGGGAATAAAGAAATGTTAATAAGTCAAAAATAAATCCTGTCATTGTAATTTAGAAAACTTGTAGTTTCTTTTAAAATTGCGTCTCGAGTCTTGATTCTTAAGTCTTGAGTCTTGAGTCTTGAGTCTCGACACAACTTTCTCTTCCCTTCTGCAGCTTATAAACTGAAAGGGAAAACTAGAACGGAGGTAAGCCATGTAAGACACAAAAAATAAGTTGATATTTTGCTCCTGTGTAAGTTTTACCAATTTCCTGTATAACTTTGGAATTAAAGTTTAAAAAACTACATTTGACATCCAAGTATAGAAGCAAAAAGACACTTGTAGATGTATTATTTATTCAGAGACTCTTCGTCCTATGAGGAGATAGTTTTTTTATGTGGAATAAAGCTGTTTGTCTATGAAATGAGTAATGAGTAATCGGATTTACATAAATGGGAAATGGAAAGTTAAGTAGGATTTTTTGTGACATGTAATTACTTACACGGATCGTAAATCAGCCTGAAAGTCTCCACTCTCGAAACTTGAATCTTGAATCTTGAAGCTCAAAGCTCAAAGCTTAAAAGTGCATTGTATATTTACAAAATTTATATAATCCGATGAAACTAAAAGAAAAAGTAGTTTAAATGGAAGTCAACAAAATAAATAAAGCAAAAACGACAGTAGATTTTGACAAAAATCCAGCAGAATTCCAAGCTTCCAGCTCCAAGCATCAAAAATCAAAAAACCCGAATCAAGAATCAAGAAAATGAAAATGTGTAAGAGGAATGAGAGAAAAGTCTGTTGTTCACGTAAAAGAGTAAGAAATGACACGAGGAAAGTAGATGTACAAAGGCTGTAGACTGTAGACTGTACAGTGTACAGAAAAGAGAGAGCAGGAGATGTAGGATGTGGGCGCATGTCTCAGTGTCTGTGTCTCTGTGTGTGGCCTTTTACAAGGCTCATTGATAAGTGCGGATGGCTTTGCTTGACTGGTGAGGAAAGGAAGGAATTGGCCGATTCCTTCCTTTTACATTTCCACAGACGTTCTCTTATTCCCACACCACACCAGACCAAACCAGAGCAGAGTTTCTCTTGCATCTCTCATTCTTCATCCAGGTTTGAATGGAGGAAGAACCAAAATTAACTACGCTGCACCGATCCCAAACCAACCCAAACCAAACCAAACCAACGCCAACTAAAAACCGACAGCCAACTCAGCTAAAATACGACTCCAAACTTTTGTTGCAAAACACGAACCACGGACCAAGTAAAATGTAAACAGAACATTTAATCGAAGTCTTGAACTGTTCATCTCTTAACTTGGTAAATAGTTCACAATTTTCAAGAAAGAGTTGGCTAGACAGGTAGACAGATAGATAGATACATATATAGATCGATGGGCAGATGGACCCAAACAATTTTTTCTCATGAAAGTATTATTTAATTCTCATCCATTCTGGATTCTGGATTCTGGACTCTGGATTCTGGATTCTGGACTCTGGATTCTGGATTCATTGTAGACCAAAGGTGAGTTTTGGGCTTGGGAAAATTAACAACTGATAACTGGTTCCTCGCTGTTTTCACCTTCAAAAGTTGGTCTCTTTTCAGTTTGGCTACCCAGTTGACAGTTATTAAACACTATTCACTTGAAAAGAAATTGAAAATAAATAAAGTTAATTCCCATCGTATTATTCAATTCCCGTTTTTCAATTTCAATTTTTGAGCGACTTGAGACTTGAGATCCAAATCTTGTGTATCTAGTTCAAGGAAAAAGTTTCAACATCATCTAATCTGCAAAAGCTTCAAGTTTTCCAGTCTTCAAGTCTTCAAGAGTCCAAGTGTACGGATATTTTAGTGTTTTGTCACTCTGTTGTGAGACGGAACAAAGCAAACACTTAATTTCAAAAGTGTCCAACCAGAGAAAAACATTTACTCACAACACAAACATTTACACGTGTCTCTACTTTTTGTGAGTGTGATTCCGTTGATGCTGTGCGTGTGAAGGATTTGGGTAGTCCATATAATATATTTTCAAGTTTTCAAGTTGTCTAGTCGTCTAAGAAGAAAAAGATCAAAATCAAGATCAAGACGCTCCTCCATCTTGCCCCCTCACTCAATCAGCAAAGTGACATTTAATCTTCTGCAAGTTGTGTACCAAAAAGTATATAAATATAAACCATTTCCCACGTTCTATTTTCTGCCTTTTGCTCCCTGTGAAAAGCAAAGACGGAGACATTCAGTGTTTAGTCATTCGTTCAAAATCTAAACTGTGAACTCTGAACCATTCAATTTCAATCTGCTCTTGATCTTTCTTGTAATACGGCGTGACCTTTTCCTATAATTTTAAAACGTGGATTGATGTGACAATGTGGTGCACAAGTCATTGAAATTTTCCATCACTACGCATCACTTCAAAAGTCCTCTTTCTCTCTGACTATTTCTGCTTCCATTTAGGCGTTTAGGAGGAGGGAGAAAGGAGAAAGTTTATCCCTGATTCCAGAACCTAGAACCTACAAGTAAGAAATAAGATAAAGCTGTCGAGTGAAATGGTGTTGGCACACTCAAAGATCCAGATCCAGATCCAAATCCAGTGAAACTGGAAAACTAGTTGAATTGGATTAAATTATCCTTGGTTTAATTTAATTATAACTGTAATTGTGATTGTGTTGAAAAGGAAGAGAAGACAAAGAAGAATAATGACTGACGTCTTACCTTTGTTCTTTGTCAAACCACAAGAATAACTTTGACATTGAACTCATGTTAAGACTTGTTACGTGATAAAGTTAGAAGTTCGAAGTCAGAAATCAGAAGTGCAAGGCTGAAACTGAAGCTAAAGTTGCATTGTTCTAAACTAAATTAAATTCTAGTATCTACAAATGTATACCTAATACTTAAGGTAGATATAAACAGATAAATATCAAGAGAAAACGGACGGGTCATCAAGTCATCCCTCATTCAAGCATGATGGATGACATAAATGTTGTACTGGAGGAGAACTTGTCCTTCAATTCCACGTCAAATATCACTAGTTTTGAGTCTGTCATCAAAAAATACCGGGAGAGTCTTTTCATTTACAATCAGTTACAGAATTATGTGCTCATCTTCACATACATCCCACTCTTCCTCGTCGCTCTCACCAGTAACATTCTCGTCATCCTCGTCGTCAGCCGATACAGATGTCTAAGGAGGTAATTTTTATTTCACATTTTTATTGTCAATTGTCCACAGTCAGTTATGTAATCAGTAGTCAGTGGAAACAACCAAAACAATCATTTTTATAATATTATGATTTTTTAGCATAAACATAATAATATAATATTGACACATTTTGTACAATTTATGTTGTAGGATGAGTGCAAGTGACAAACTCAGGCAAATTGTTTAGTTACTCAAGCCAGTCAAAGTAACAACTCTTGTCATAACTCATAACAAACCTTCATTTGTTAGTTGTATCAGTCTCAATTCTCAATGAATTGAAATGGGTAGAAAGTGGCATCAATATACAATGTACAAGCAACCTGCCAGACACACAAAGAGCCTTTTTTGATAACAAAACAGAAAAACAAGAACCCAAGTCCAAACCACAAAATACAAAACACAAAACATTTTGTTTTCATATATTATATATTATAGATAGGCCAGTAACCAGTAATAAATTTATCACAGCTTGTCGTCTGCAATTGGAAATTAAATAATTGAAATTGAATTATGCATAATGCACTTACCCTGGGATGTGGTGCTCCGGTATACGGTTTGCTGTGGACCGTCAATCTAATGATAACAGATAATAGGTTGTAATAACAAAACGGGACTGGAGGCTAGAGGCAAAATTAGTGATTAGTGTTGTAATTGAAAACTGCTCATGGAAATTACAATGTCCATACTTAGATGTCTACAATAATGAAATGAAATTTAGGACAAGTCGGACACTGAAATACTCTTGTATTCTAGTATTCTGGTATTATTTGTCAGAAAATGAGACACACACATTTACCATTTACACACTGGTCGGAATATCTCATCACCAATACTTATAATGATCCATTACCCAGTATCCAGCAATCGATTTCCATTTCCATTTTCCAGCATGTTTTATGGCTTACTTAGGACGACAACTACAACTAGAACTAGGAAGTGGAGCCTGCATTAATATGTGAAATATCTAGAATTTAGAGCTATCAATCAACTTTACTCAACAACTGTACATTGCACATGGTACATGATACATCATATTACTGTATTACGTATTATATTTACATCAAGTTTAATGAAACAATCCTCGTTGAATTTATGCTTGTTCTGCCAATGTCGAAACTGACTTGAGTCGTGTTGATTTTGGTTTTGGTTCTGTTTCTGTTTCTGGTGTGGATATCGATATCCCTATCGATGTCGATGTCGATGTCAACAAACACTTAAGCTGATGTAGGTAAATTGAACACGGAACGGAGAGCATGTAGTGGAAAATGGAGCAGAGACAAAAGAGAAAGCATGTACAATGTAAACTTCTCATTCCTCATGTTTAACACCAAGATTGAGGGTAAACATGGAAAGTGTTATTAGGGCCACATATGTAACACATGTATTTTTCTATATGGTGTAATAGTATAGAGTATAGATCTGTTAATGCATGTACATGTTATTGTGCATTGTGTACGGATGTGTTGCGTTGATTGAACAAGATTGGACACTATTTACCTAAAAGGTATACATTATGCACAAGTATGTACGGCTATTGCTTTCACGGGAGAAATCCTCTTGTACTTAGCACCGCCTGAATTTTACATGGAATTTTCCGTCTCAAACACCTTGCAGACAAACAGACAAGCAGACAGACACATGTAGTCTTGTAGTCGTGTGGATTTTGTATATTATGTCTAGTTAAGAGATAAGTGTAATTGTACGTTATAATTTCTCTCCTCCTCTTGTTGTACTTCACTCTTTCCGTTTATTATTATCGTGTTATGACACTGAGATAATATTTTATTTCACCCTGTGTACATTGTTTATTCAACAAATTCCAAATTCCATCTTTCATCAACTAATTAAACTGCAATTGAGCATTGAGTATTGGGCCCTCTGGGAGAGCAAATTCACTGGACATTTTCATTGTCATTGTCATGTCAAACGAGTGCTTTTGTCATTCCTTCTCCCAGCTGGCTCAAGTACATTGAAATTATATTGAATTTTAAATCCTTTTTAAAAGGAGATATTACGGGCACGTATGCAGTCATGTGTGCATGTGTTTTTTTTATCACTTCTTTTGAGCTCTTCCATTTCGGATGAAAGCTCCAAGAAAAAATAAACAAGCAATATAAATGTCAATAACAATATCAAAATCATGGATCAGTGATTAGAACTAAAAAGGATTCAAAATTCAAAAAAGATGGATAGTAGTGGAGTTAGTAGTTTGTAAAGGAATTGTAATAAAAATACACAACTTTTGCAGCCGGCAGCTGCTTTCTTTTACTCTTTACGAGATTCTAGATTCTAGATTCTAGATTCTAGATTTGGGATGAGAATGCCTTTGTGTCTTGTGTAATAAAATTTCTTGCCAATTTACATAAAGTTTTGTAAACAGGTGTACTTGCGTAATCTATTTGTTAGATTCTTAGTGACAAGATCGCGTGCTGTAAAATGTGTGGAAATATGTTCATTTCATGGTTTTTTTTTCCACTTTACTCGTCGCTGAATGCCTGACTAGTAAATAAAGGCTAAACAATGTCCTTGCTCATTCAGGCATACAAAGCGTGCTCCAGTGCTCCAACTTTTCCAGTTGTCTCAATTCTGCCTCTTCTTTATTCACCATAGACTCTAAACTCTAGACTTTGAACATGCAAAAGGAACAGTTGTAGTAGAAACTTTATGCAAATATTTTGTAAACAAAACTTGTATTCAACACAAACTGTACATTGTACATTGTACAGTTGTACTAGTGTGTCTTTTGTATTTGTCGATGTTCTTTGAAATTATAATTAAAATGACAAAACAAAGCAATCGTTTATGATCAAAGGAGAGTGAGAAAACATGCAATTTGCATATTTAAAAGGCCAATACAAAATGCCAAATCCCAGAGAAATACAGTGTTTAATCTACAATCTACAGTATAGATATTAGACATCAAACGAATCCATTGTGTACATTAGAAATCCAAATAGTTATTGATTCTTTCAGTCTTTCAGTATTGAGTTTGTAGTTTGGAGTTGGGAGTTTCAAAGTTGGAGTTTGGAGTTTGGAGTTAGTTTACAATGACATATCTTTAATTTTTAATGCAGAATAGTCAATAGTCAATAGTTAGGACGAAAGAAATGAAACAGATTATTATCTCAGTTATTGATTGTGTACAAAAACCTGGATCCTTAATACTCAATACTCAGCACACAATACACAATACACAATGGCGACGTTGCCTGTGCATTGGGAACATTTCTATTTATAATATTTAGATAAACACAAAAAGTTTTAAGCGATATCTAAAGCCAGTAACTTCAAGATTTAAGAAACACAGAGAAGGAAGAAGCTATATTTAAGGGTTGAGACAAACTCTTTATCATTTATCACCGATTGTACTTTTTTCATGTTTCTTTCATTAATTTTAACCTGCTACAATGCTCAATGCTCAAAATAGAACAAGTAGTTGGGAATTCTCACTTGCTGACGATTTGGTATCACCTTGAAAGCATAAATGCTTGAGGCTCCGGAAGCGAAGCTGCCAAAAACATTTTGTCTGTCAACTGTCAAGCGTTACAGAACTGCTGTTTGCCGTGCAATTTGTAGTTTGTACGAATTCTTAAAATATGTAACTAGGTGGCGCCACCAACTAGCTTAAAATTTATCCACTAGGTCGCGCCACTGACTAGTTTAAAATTCATCCGCTAGGTCGCGCCACTAACTAGCTTAAAATTTATCCGCCAGGCCGCGCCACTAACTAGCTTAAAATTTATCCGCTAGGTCGCGCCACTGACTAGTTTAAAATTTATCCGCTACGTCGCGCCACTAACTAGTTTAATACGAGACCGCTAGATGGGCATGTACGCTATGAGCTTTGCACAGTCAGACCGAAGGATGGACATTGGACAATTTCAATACTTGGCTTCGCTCCCTAAAAACGTGCGCAGACATAACATTGTACAAGTTATTGAATCAATTATTGAATTGGTCGCCCACTGTCACAAATTTGGAGTTACAAATTACATCCAATTACTTACCACTCACAACTTTGGTGAGGTGTGAAGAAAGCTTTGTCCTATGCCATTCTATGATATTTCCATTTCCGGAGACAATAGGAGAAACTTTTGTAATTATAAAAGGAAAGTTATATGTACATTGGTTTTTATACGAAAGGGTTCCATGAAAAGGTCGATAGTTGAATGTTGATAATTGATAGTATTTTATAAAAAGATATGAGAGAGTGTAGAATGTAGAACGTATAGCGTAGAATCAGAGACACGAGGGCGTCTAGTTAGAATTCCTAGAAAAATTCCCGTAGTTTTAGAAGCCACAAAACTACTCATTCGAGATAACGAAATTAATCAAAAGCTGGAAAGTCCAAAGGCATGAAGGAAATCTATCATGTTTGTATAGCGCATTGTGTGGTCAATTAAAACCCGGAATATGTTACGCAAATATTTGAATATTTGAATACTTGAATATTTGAAGCTTCTCTCTTTCCGGGTTTCTGAATTCTGAAGTAGAATGAGGAATCCAACATTCAACCTTAAACACCACACCACTTTTGTTATACCAGGTACCAGGAGGAGCTGTGAGAGATGTGATTTTACAATCCTTCATGCTCACTGCTCAATTCTCAAGCCTCAAGTCTCAAGTTGGTGTTAATTTTTCATCTTTTCCACGTGCATGTATGTTGCGTCTAGACTGTAAACTGTGGACACATGTGAGTTGTGAAAATTGAGGCAATGCAATTTTTCTTGCTCATGTCGTCGTAATCTTTTCTCTGGAGAACGTTAAAAGTTTATGACTCTTTTTCTTCCTGTAATCTATTAGACTAGAGTCTAGAGGCTAAAGACTATAGAGACTTGCGGTAATGTCCGTACATCCTACATCCAACATCACATCAAGATTAACGGCCGTTCTTGGCGCTTAGGCCCAAACTCCAAACTACACTGTGTATTGTACACTGTACAGCGATTGTTTGTTTAATCCCAATTCAAATGCCAGCTCAACTGCTGCAAGCGGGGTTTATGCATTTATATACATATAAAATGAGATTGGCTTTGCCATCATGGTAAATGGTAAATCGTAAGAGTGACAAATGAGTGTCAAATGAGCGGGTAAAGAGTACAAATGAACTTTCTCCACCATGTTTTTTCACCATCTTTGGATGCTAGAACTTGAATGTGGATGGATTTTGTTTCATGCATGTATTTTGGATTTGTGAAACTAATGTGGGTCGATTTGTCTCTTTTGATCCTCTTTTTGTTCCTGTTTTTGTTTTTGCTTTTGTTCTTGTGTACAGTGAAATGTTTGCGTGGGAATACGAGTAAAAGCTCCTCTGTGTAGTATCTACTATCTAGTGTATCCAGTATCTCTAGTATCCAGGAAAAAGGCAGGAGATACAGTAACAAATCCTGCTCTTGGTCTACTGTCTACCTTCGGCTATGATTACATTAGGGTGCAAGGTATAATGTTGGAGTAAGCTGCTTTCTTGAAAAATGAACGCTTCATGCTACATAATGTGTACAATGAAGCGTTCAGTTGTATATAATATGATATTATATACTATATATTACATTCTGTATTATACATTCCAAACTACTAATAATTGACGTGTACAGTATAAAGGTACGAGACAAAAGAGTATCGCATAAAATTTATCATGCCCAATTCTCAGCTAAAAACATAGTTAATTAAACACAAGTATATATTTTATCCCGGAATTATCCCCACCTCTGACATTGGTTCTCGATTCTCGATTCTCGGCTCTCGGCTCAAGAAAAATGACGAGGTAGTTATGAATGTTAAAGAGCTCTTGAGACTAGAGATTGCCGCATCATCTTTGTAGTTTGTACAATGTACAATGTACAAAGGTAGTTTAAATTTTAAAGGCATCCACCTTGAAATAATTGATGCTTGTCTTGTGAATTTTCAATGATGATGCTGACAACCAACATCCGACATCCGACATTCTCACGTGTAAATTTAATAATGCAGCTAATACACCATTTTATGAATGGGCGTAGTTTTTACCCTCATTTACCTAATCTGCAGTATCCGTAGTCTGTAAAACTGTACCAAGTATGAAGATTGAAACTGAAGGGAAGGAACAGCTTTTTGAAATTTAATGTTGTGTAACAATGTTT
>JAQGBH010005837.1:0-13538 GCA_034698265.1 Sminthurinus aureus | reverse complement strand
ACTGTGGTTATGCACAGTATGTGTGTGTGTGTCTACGAATCATTTATAATCCACACAGAACAAAAAATACTGTACAGAATACAGAAATACATTAAGAGTGCAAATAAATTTTACCCAATATTTATTCAACCAGCACACTGACAATAAAATTCACTTTATATTATTATATAATATTATGTATTACGAGTTGTAAAATGTTCTCTGCTTTCTCATTTCTAATGATGTGCACTATATATATGATATACTATACACTATATACAGGTACATGGTCTGCTTCTTCTGTACATTCTACATACTATTTTCCTCCATCTCTTTTATCACCTTCAGATTCAGATTCAGATTCAAGATCTGAAAGCTTGAATCTTGATTTTTCTATTTTTATGTAGTAGCTAATGCAGTGATCAGGAAGTGATTTCATTTAATTCCATTAATTTTATAAGGGACTGAATTCAATGCCACAGTTCACAATAAAAAATATTGCAATATTTTCGGGCCTTAGTTCTTCAAGACGTCTGAACATTTCTGTGTAAAAATTTGGAAAAAAAACAATAATGCATGAAAATATTTCGACAAACAAAATTTCCCTAGTCCTTCTTACTTAATATGTTGGCCAACACAAAATACAAATAAAATTGGCAAACTCTAAATAAATGACAACCTGGAGTCTGGAATCTAGAAATTATACATTAGCAAACAAACTCACGTTTACGATTCCCATGGTTTTGAGCAACCACATGAAATTCCACCTGCAGTTGAGAAGAAATCAAACGAAAGGCGAAAAAACCACTCAACTCGGATATTAAAAAGTAGGATTCTTTGAAAGAATCGTCTGGATCCCGAAGTGAAATGCAGAGTTTTTTCAGTTCTAAATAAATTTAACAAGTAATTTGAAAAGGATAATCACAAAAAGACTTTAAATTCTGTACTTAATTTGTCATAGTTTTACTTGTATTGCCCGGCGTAGATGAGCCAAAACCGATCTTCAGTCCAATTCTCAGCCGTTCCAACTCTTTAAAGTTCCAGAGGCAATGAGCAACAGCTGGGAAATTGTTAAAGCTGTGGATAATAATTTCTACGAGGTTGGGAAATATTTCAGGGAACATATAGAAGGAACATAGTTGAGTCTCAGGGCAAACGTTTTTCCTAGTAGCTATTTTAATTTTGTACATAATGGATATTGAATGTTGAATAATCTGTTTTAAAAAGGAAATTTTATTTTATTTATGACAAAAGCTAAAGTTGCAAAATAAGAGAAAATTACAACTTGTTACAAGAATCTAGGCAATGGAAATTTAATTTTTTTGTGTATGGAAAAAGAGTTAAAACATCATGTAAATTATCACCGCGAAAGGGAGCTAAACTCCCAAAATCATTCAACAACATGGGAAAAACATGCACACAACAAACACAAAATGGACAATGGACAATGGACAAATTTTATGATAACACAAAAGAATCATAAATGATCATGCACAAAATTAGTTTACCCGTAAAACTAAATTCGAGTTACCCCAAAAATGGTTTAACCCCGAAAACATTTTAAAAAGCAAAAATTTACAACTGAAACTATAATTTTGTTCAGTCTCGACTCGGTCAGTGAAAGAGACCTTTCTCACAGTTTATGCATCCGTGATGTAAACCTCTAAGCTTTATGTTCAGCATTTGAACTCGTGGTGGCGCCATCTAGCGGTAAAATTGCAAAGTACAGGACATGTTTTAACAATGCGTACGACGGTGAACAGAGACGAAGCCGTTTTTTGTAGTCAGCTTCGCTTACGAAGCCTAAAGCATTTATGCTTTCTAGGCGATATAAAATTGTCACAAAGTGAGGATTTTTGCCTTTATTTGTAACGGGTAAATATAGTACATTTTCCTCATTGCATTGTAGTGGTATAAAGCTGCATGAAAAATGACAAAGTATTGAGAAAAAAGAACACAATTTTCATCTCCAAAACATCATTGGATTTTAGAAATGAGACTTTATACACACTTCTCTTTTGATTCGTTGTCATTTTCCAAGTTTAAAGTGTCAAATCTCCATACAGAATACACACATGAATTTATGTAGGAAATACATAGACGAGAAGAGAAGAGAAGAGCGAAGAGAAAAGTTGAGGAAAAGGGGAATGTTTTCTCGACCACTATGTCAAATCCTTGACTCGTTGGCTCCAAACCCACACACACTTTGAACACACACAACAAAACTCACATTCACATTTTGTGTTTATCCATAAATGTTGTAATTTTGATTACGCAAATTTCTATAATTTAACTGTGATAAATTTTATGCTCATCCTTCACATTTTGTGATTTCTGTGTAAATTTTTCTAGCCATTTTAAGTTTACCCTGTGAATTTGAGAGAGAAGGTGAACACAAAACAGTAAATTGAGTCTGAAATGACAAAACTCAAGTCAAGTCCAAATGTACAGATAAGCAAACAAAAATTAGGCGACTTAAACCTCCGAGTTTATTTTGTGAGTGCAGTTGGAAATCTTTGTAAATCTTTGTCAATTTTGAGGTGAGTACAAAATTCACAAGACGACTTGTTTTTAATTTTAATGCGTAGATTAAAATACATGCATATGAATCATACAAAAATACTCTCGATACTCGATACATTTATTTAAGTGTAATTGTTTTTAAGCTAAAGTTTGATCATTGCTTTTAATTTTTCAGAATAGATTTTCAATGCTGAAAAAGAAAGAAATTAAATTTACAGCTGAAGAATGGCCATACAAATTTACTCATTTCTTGTAATATTTTTTTTGTTCCAGGGGAATTTTGCAGGTAAAAAAATGCACAAACAAAATTGCCGTTTCATTTGAGATTTGAGATTTGAGTAAAAGTTGATTATTAATTATTGAGCTAAAATGTATAAAATTCCATGACATTTCAGATCCATTCCATTTTCAAATTCAAGAACCGGTCCATCCTTTTGTCGGTCGTCAGGATTTCCTTCAAACTCTTCATGAAACGCTCACACGAAAAGTGATAGAGAAGAATGTTCAATATTCTTCCATCACTTTTGTCACGGGACGAGGTGGAATTGGAAAAACGGAGACGACCCAAAAATACATTCAAATTTATCCTGACGCTTTTGACAATGTAATTTGGATTGAGGGCAAATGTGAACTCACAGTGGAAAAGTCATTTCGTGCCCTTGCACAAAGTAAAATTATAGCTGATGAAATGGAAATTGAACTGAAGTCGGATTCGGAGTCAGAATCAGAGCCAAGAGATTTTAAATCTGAAACCGAAAATCAAAGTAAAATGACGGACAAAGTCATTCAGAAGATTTATGAAATTTTCGGCCGAGATAAAAAAAGGACGTTGATTATATTTGACAATGTTGATAAAATACCATGGAGATTTTTTCCCAGTGACCTGAACAAAAATTCAAATGAAATATCTGAAGGTGGTGAAAGTTACCTCGTTCATCCATCAATCCTCATCCTTAGAAAGAAAGGTCAAAGTTCAAGTGGCAAAGACAAACAACAAATGGACAGTGTCAAATGGCTCACGCTGGCTCCTTTCACTGACGATGAGAACATGAACTACATTTTCCACTACCCGAATCTTCCTTTGACCTCTGACCCCAATGATATGCCAGAGGTCATTGAAAATGTTCGTCTGCTGGGTCGAATTTTGGGTGGGATCCCTCTCGCCCTCAAACACGCAATGGCTTTCATCAGCATCGGTTTTAAAAAATTCCCGGAGGAAGGGCTTGAGAAATACTTGAGTCTTTACAAAGAGTTCAAAGATGGCGCCAATTTCCCCCCTCGTACAACGTCAACTTCCAAACCAGAATTAGCAGCTTTGAATCCAATTTTTCTCACGTGGAAAATTACACGGGAAAAACTAGCTCAAGGATTTGGTGGGAATTTTACAACTCTCATAATGGACAGTCTTCCTTATTTTGCCTCGTCTAAAATGTCAATTCGACTTCTGTTTTATATTTTATCGGATGGAAAAGACTCTAAAGAGTTTCAAGACCAAAATGACCATAATGAAAAAGCCATGCTCATGAAAAATGTAATAAGTACGCTGAATCACTACGCCATCGTCAATATCAATCGTGACCAAAGTGACCCAAAGGTTGACCTTGACCTTGACCTCGACCTCGTTAATGGAACCTTGAGTATGCACAAGGAGCTACAAGCTATCGTTCTCAAAGCTTTCAAGGAAGAGGAAATCCAGTCAAAACTTAAAAAGGGGACGGTGACAACTACAAAGTTGGACCATTTGGTCACCAGGCTTCTCGAACGCAGTCAAGAGTTCCTTGATCAAGTCATAGAGGAAAATGCAGAGTTATCCTTGAATGAACTGTACAGTCTTTCTACTATTTTGGATCGACTTGAGTCGACAGCAGCTACTTTTGTCGATGCAAGATCTGATATTGGCATAATTAAAATTATTACCAACTCCAGATTTAAACTTGCCCTTCGGTTCCAAAAACTGGAAAGTTTTGAGGGCGAGGAAAATTGTAGAAAACTATTGACAAACTCTTTGAAAAAACTAAAACAAATTGAGCCAGAATCCGAGTCAATCCGAATTTTAACAAATTCACAATTTCAAAGGAAAATGATAGAACTCGTACCAAAAACTTTCATCATATCAATTGAAACCGATACTGAGGGTCAGGAAAAACTGATGGATCGTGACCTTGCCCTCAAAATCCTGAAGCTACAAAACGTACTTTTTGAAGTTGCTACACATGTCTTGGGTGAAAGTCACCCACTCCGCATTGCCTGTTTGGACAAGAAGGCGGATGCCATGTGGAGGGTGAAAACTCCACCCTCTTTTCGCCAAGAGGCCCTCGCCCTCTACCATCAAGTTTATGAAGGGTATGAAATGTTATTTGGGAAGGAATATGAAGAAACTATTAGAACACAATTCAAACTGGGTCAAAAATATTACCGCCTTGGTGATTTACACAAGAGTTTTGAGCTCTTCAACCAAGTTCTTGACCTGTGCAAGGATGTTTTTGGACTTGATCATCCTTATACAGTTCTCACAACCCAATATCTGGGCATCCTCTACACAAAAATGGGAAAACATGATGAAGCCCTTCGGGTTTCTAAATTCGTGTCGGACATTCAGACCGCAAAAGCGGGATTGCTATCCGTCATTAACAATGGTCTTGAGAAGGGAGGAGAATCGTCTGAAGACTTAAATGGACAAATCAGTTTAGAAAAAAAAATGGAAATGGACAACCTCAACAACATGGCGAGCCATTACGCCAGTCTAAAAAATTATCAGGAGGCCTACAACATTTGGGAAAAGTTGTACAATTTTGATGTGGAAAATCGTGGACCTGATGACCTGACCACAGTGAGACATGAATGCTACATGGCCAAAATGCTGTACAGACTGAATGATTACGAAAGGGCAATCAAGTTGCAACACCACGTCTTGAAAATTAGACAAAAATTTTTGGGTAAGATTTTGGCCCCTTAAATTTGTGACCTTTTAGCTTACTTGATTTTTTTTGACCTGGTTGACCTGCGACTTATTTAATTTTTTGACGTGGTTGACCTGAGACTTGTTTATTTAATTTTTTGACGTGGTTGACCTGAGACTTGTTTATTTAATTTTTTGACCTGGTTGACCTGAGACTGGTTCATTTGATTTTTTGACCTTTTTGACCTGTCTGACCTGTTTGACCTATTTCACCCTTGACATTTTTAAATTTCCTCATTTTAAATACATACAATTTTTTTGCTAATTCGGCGTATTTTTTTTGTTCTATTATTAGGTCCAGAAGACGAAGTGCTTATGGACACTAAATTGGACCTAGCCCACCTCTACCAAGCTCAAGGTAACCATGATAAAGCTCTTGAGCTCTACGCCCTCGTCTATGACTTTTATAGGAAAACCCTAGGTGAAGAAAATGACATCACTCTCAAGACCCTTAACAAGCTGGCGGATGTCTACTCAAGTCTAAAGAATTATGACCTGGCCCTTAAAATGAAGACGCAGGTGTATGACACGAAAAAGAAATTATTTGGTGAAGAGGCCCTGACTACACTAGACTCCCTGCAGGATATTGCACTCACTACACTTTCAGTTGCCAAAGATCAACCCGAACCCCTAAAAGAAGCCCTTCTAATGTGTAAAAAAGTTTACAATACAAAGAAAAAAATCCTTGGCATCACCCACAAAGAAACATTGGCCTCCCTTGTCCTCTTAACAAATGTCCAGGTCAAACTTGGCGATCATGAAAAAGCTATGCAACTGCTAGAAGCTGCATACGACGTTATAGTCAACAGTCCAGAGAACGGCCCTGAAAGCCCGCTTGCCGCCGCCGCGCTCATGCAAATGAGTCGAATTCTTCGCCTGCAGGGCAAACATGGGCTTGCCCTTAAAATAAATAAAAAGGCCCTCGATACCGGCAGAAAGGCATTTGGCTCGGGGCATTCAGTTGTTGCGGGCACATTACATGAAATTGGCTTCATGTACTACTCTCTTGACAAATATGAGGAAGCCCTTGAACACTACAAAGAATCCCATTCCACAATGGCCAAAATTTATGGGCCAGAAAACTCCAAAACACTAGAAGTTTACGACAACATGGCTGGTGTCTACAAAAAGCAAAAGGACCATGAAAAAGCAAGCGAGATGTACTCTAAGCTCTATAAACTCAGGGCGCGTACCCTGGGCAAACAACACACCCTCACTCTTTCCGCCCTTTCCAACTTGGCCGTGATAGGAAATGACCTTGGCAAATATCATGAGGTCATTGATATCATGAAAGTGGCTGTAGCGGCACAATTGAACACTCTTGGTCCCAGACATGAGGACACTTTAAATTCCATGGAACGTTTAGGAGTAGCTCTTTTCAACGTGAAAAATTCTGAGGAAGCCCTTGAAATCTTTGAGCAGGTCTACGAGGGGCGAAGGGCAGTACTGGGTGATGAGCAGCAACCAACAATTGGTGTCCTCGAAAATATTGTTGGTTGTTACATCCAGCTTGGTAACTTGGCCAAAGCTTTCCCACTCCTCACCCAACTGTATCAACTACGGCTAAAAACCCTGGGGCACGATCACCCAGACACCCAGAGGGCGCTGGATAACAATACCAAGATGCAATTAGAATTGAAAGGAAAGACAGAACTATAAAATGTGTCCTTTTTGTAACTATTTTGTACCGGTGCCTATAAAAAGTCATTTTAAAATGTGTTACAATTTAAAAATCACCCTTCAAATTTTCAGTGTACCACCAAAAGTGTTCAAAACTGCAAGAATTTCGTCTTGATTTTTGATTTATCCTCCTTTTCCCATAAATGAAACAAATGCCAAAATGACATTCCTCAATTTGTATTTTTGATTGTCTTTGTACGTCTTTAAACATGCTGTTCTTGTTGAAATTACAAGTACATGATTTCAATTTGTTCCCCGTTTTAATTTTTTTTTGAGAAATAAAAGCTGTTTTTTTTTACTACAAACAGATGCACATCGTCAATCATCAAGCAAGCCAAGCTAAGAAGATTTTTTCAATTCATTAAAATTCATGTTGCATAGTATGCCATTGGTTTCAACTTTTTGATTCCTGATTTTTAATGAAAGGGAGTCTAGAGTCTAGAGTCTAGACAAAATGGGAAACATTTCCTGTTTTAATGGAAATACGTCTTCAAGAGACAGCAAAGTTATGAAAATAGATAATTTTGGTGGCAAAAGTATCAGTCATAAATAAACAAAATAAATATTATCCATTTTCCATCATTTTCCTTGTCTTGTTTTCTTTGCTATGGAGATTAAAACTAAATTACATAGTAATGTAATTACAAATCGACTGTCAACTGTCAACTGTCAACAAAATCCCTACAATTCTAATTACTAAAAAATGTACAATTTCCTACCGCATTTTACACGTGAATTCATCCGTTTAAATGCATTTCAAGAGATTTTGGGCTCCAACCGGCGAAAAAATGGAACAAAAAAATATGGTGAATAAAATAGGGCTCTTTTTCATCAATGGTTTAGTAGTATTAAATCTTTTCCCGTAAATGTCATGAATAAACAAAGTTAGTGTATTCTTGATATGTCCAGGTTCTCCAGGTTGTCGGACTCAATGAGAATCCAAATCCAATGGTTAGTAAAGAGGAAGTTGAAGTTGGTGGTGATGAAAACAATGACAACGAGCTCTCTTCCATGGATAAATTACCTACTGAAGTATGAAAACTTTTATTTACAAATTATACTTTTACCTTGTAAATTGTAACTCGAGTGGTTTTTATTGGATTTCATCTGTTTTGTCCTTGTACTTACAATTAAATGCAGACTAAATTGATGCTTATTGTTTTTGGTCATGTCTGTAGGTTTTGATGAAAATTCTGGACTACTTGGACGAACAACAGTTGGTCAAATGTCGCCTTTTGAACTGTCGATGGAATGAAATTTCCTGCCTCCTCCTTCAAGATAAATCAAGAAAAAATCCCGATTCCAAACTGGCGGTTCAGATACAAAGAAGCAACAGTCGGCCATTTAGTTTAGACTGTAAAATAGCGGTTACAAAATCCCTTTATGATTTTCTGGACTGCTTCGCTCCGTCTGAAGAGGAAAAATCGTCTGATCGCCCTTTTCCATTCTCTTGGTTCATTGTAAAAGATCTACGTTATTTCAGTGCGTATCAAGCCAGCCGATTTGTTTCACTCTTCAGTCATATCAAATCTCTCACTGTTGATGTTGGGGAAGGAGACGCTGAAAGTTTCAAAGGATTTTGGAGCGCGCTTTTGAAATTTGCACCTAATATTGACAATTTTGGAATTGGTGCTGGCTGGTGGATTGAAATATATCCATGTAAATCCAGCGATTCCGTTTCCGGTTCTTTGGACAATGTGGAGGAGATTATTGAACTGGAGGATGAATACAAGGACTCCTTCTTGCAAAATCTAAAATCCATAAAAATCATACGGAATTTTGGATTTGGTCAGTTTGACCGTTTTTTGAAGGCGCTGCTTGACAATTCACCAGGCGTTGTGGAAGTCTCCTGCTGGGATCCTGAGGAAGATGGTTGTTTTAACTACGACTGTGAAGAGCTTCCAGTTTGGCAAAGAATGGGTAAAGCTCATTTGATCAAAAGATTGGAAATTGTCCTGGATTCGCTCCAGGCCTATTTGCCTCCGGCTCAACTCATGAAGAATCTTCAACTTGAACACTTGAAAGCTGATTGTGATTATGATAATCCTTATAATTCAGGGGTAAATGAAACATCACGTGTCAATTACGCCGCCCATGCAATCAAATCCAGTCAAAATACTTTGTCCAATTTATGTCTGGCCAACTTGACTAGAGAAGCCATGAACTTATGCTTCCGAGACATTTCATCTCTTCCCCAGCTCCGTCAACTCCAACTTGAAAACATGTCCACAATGGATTCTGCTTTTATAATTGAGCGATTCAGTCAACTTTGTCCAAACATCACAAGTCTGGAACTGGATGAAAGGCTGCATGAATTCTCACAAGTGTCTCAAATCCTATGGACTCGATTTAAAAATCTCAAGGCTCTCAAACTTTGTGTGGAAGTCGATGCTAAAGAACGGAATTCATCCATTCTCGATTCTGAATTTTCTGGCTACTCTTTGGAATCTATTCAGAGGATTCAATCAAAACTGGAACTGGAGAAAGGGATTTCTGTAGCCGAGGCGACGGAAAATGAACCACAAAATCCATCAATTTTGGATTTAAAACGTGAGCTTTTTAATAATAATATTATTATTTCCATTGTGGATACTTTTTACTTTTGATGTTGCAAAATATTATTTATTTAATTTATTATTAATGGTGCTTGGCTGGGCATTTTATGAATAGTTTGTACTAAAATTTTGATCCTCTTGTTTAAATTTCTCTGTACAGATTTAAGAGAACTAAAGCTAGAGTTTGAGCAGGTGATTGATAAAAGCCTCAACTTGGATAAATTGCCCAACTTGGAGGATCAAGTAAAAAACTCGCTATTTCTGAAAATGCTACCAAATTTTATCACAGATAAATCATTGTCGTTTAATTACCCCGAGATGTGTTAAAACCAGTGACAAGAATAAATGGTTATTAAAAGTTAATAGTAAAAGAATTAATATTATTATTAAACCTTTTTACTCAATTATTGTAAAATGTATCCTAAAATCTAATCCTAAATTTTTGACAAAAAATCCTTTCGCCATAGAATTTTTTGAACTATTATCATAGAAATTTCTCCATAAATTGTTTTGTAAATTGTAAATATGAGATTTTAGGGAATGAGTAGACAGTTGATGGTGAGGTGACAAACCATGTGAAAAATGATGAGTGATGTGTGTTTTTGGAGTACTAAAATGTTACTCACTGTACAACCAAATGACTGAAGGGACTTTAAACTCTTTTCACCCCATTTTCTCTCCTCGCCTTGTTTCAACTTTCTCAGAAATCCTTGATGACCCCTTTTCCATTCTTCAGACTGTTCCAACACTTTTCCAGGGAAATAATAGACGCCCAGTTCCAACAGGACAAAAACGACTGACCACCCTGGAAAAATTACGAGTCCCAGGAAATTCAAACTGCCGTGGAGTTTTACAGTGATGAGGATCGTGAGGACATGAAGTGGAATGTTGATGAGAAGGAAAGCAGGCCAAATCACTGTTGAGAGGCACTGGTTGTACATGTTGTTGAGTAGGCGGAGGGTGTTATACGCATGGATATGGAATTTCCATTCCGATTCGTATCCTTGAATATCCTGAATCCCTGAATCGTCATGGAGATTTACCTGGACAATATCAAAATCAATATCAATATCGACAGCCCTTGCCTGCATCACATTCAGCCAGATGCCCGTACTCCGGGAAAACAGGATAAAGTGAATTATCCAGTAAAATGCAATTATAAATTGGACCAGAGCATAAGTGTTGAACTCGAAAAGGGTACAGAGGATGAGGATCCATCCCTTTTGCATATTTCCAGGGAGTTGTCCATACAAATACTGGAGATTGTCCGGGCAAAGGTGGAAAAACACTATGAAATTCGTCAAGTTCAACATCAGATAGCGTAATGACAATTCTAGAAAAAAATCAGATTTTTCATCCTCTGGTAATTTTCCAGTTTTTAAAAAATGGCCTGAAAATCCAAAAACAAAAAAAAGTGGAAAAAGGTCTGTTTCAAAGTATTATTATTATTATTTTTTCTTTGGGTATTTTTTACTACAAAAATTTCATATTAAAAAGTAAAAATAGACTAAAACTTTTGTCACGTAGCCAGCTCAAATTTTTTGGTAGGGAGCTGAAATTTTTTCGTAGGCAGCTTAATTTTTTGGTCGGGAGATAAAAGTTTTTGGTAGGTATAAGTGCAGAAAACAGTTTTACATAGGGCAAATTTCTCAGATTTCTTAGATTTCTTAGACATCATCCAGAAACCTACTTTGATTGGCCATTTTCTATGAAAATTTTAAAATTTTGGTAGGCATGTGCCTACCAGGCCTACCGCTGGCTATGCTACTGTTACCCTGTTGTAAAAACAGTCTCTACTTTTTAATCAGAAATCAAAAATCAAAACTTACGTGCCAAATAGACATTGACTTCCAAAAGTTGACTCAAGTACTCGACAATTTCTCTTTTCTTTCTCACAATTTCCCATTGGGCAACCCCACATGAAACAAAAGCAATTAAACAAATTGCATGTACCGCAAAATCCTCTCTTTTTTCCGTTTCTCCAATCAGCCATTTTTTGATGAGACCACGTAAAATTAGGAAGCAGTAGAATATAAAAGACACAATGTTCAATATTCGAAAGAGCCTTCGGGCCTTCGAGCCTTCTTATTTCAAACTGCACTGCGTCACACGTCACACAACCCTGTTTTCCATCCCATTCAAACGGGATGAAATTGAAACGATGAGCAAGATTTATAACAGAGATTAAACAACGAATTGCCTTTTGGGATAACATTTTATGACTTTTTTCTCCGCTTTCTTTATTTTATTTAGTTGATGAAAGGAAATAAAAATCCAAGCCGAAACCAAAGGTGTAATGTGTAGTATTCTGCTTGTTCGTTGTTCGTTGTGGCAGGGCAAATAAGTATAAGAATAAACTGTACGATGTGCGATGTGGGTTGAGGATGTGCATTTTGTTTGCTTTTCTCATTATGAAAATTCGTCTGTGTCATTATTTTTGGGATGGTAAAATGTTTACAAAATCATTAAACAAGTCATTATTCAATCTCGTCCATCGTCCATGCATTTAACCAATTAAATTGCCTCGTGGAATACGAATTTCGTTTTAATGTAAGCTATAGTAAACTCACTAGAGATTGGGGCTCCTTCCACACGAGGCAACTCAATTATTCTACATTCTAGTCAGTTGATATGTCACAGGAATTATGTGTGCAATATTTGGGCCAAATAATTACAGGAGTTGTTATAATAAATCCCCGCTCTTCTTATGGAACTTTAATCCTTTTCTAAATAAATTATCCATATTTACTTTAAACCTTTAACGTGACACGCAAATTACACGTAAATTATGCTATTTATATCTTGTTTACCATTGCATTTTATTTCATTTCTCTTCATTAACGAGCCAAAGAAAATACAAGCTTCATTTTAATACATTCCGACTTTTTACGATACATATGACATGAAATTTGCACTAAATGCAGCAAACTTTGAAACCCTCCGAGTAAAAGCTTTTGTATCAGTCATGTCAACACTCTTATAAAATCCGTGTCCGAAGGCGAGGGAGTCCGAGTCAGCGTCTAGAGAAATGGCTAATACTCTGGCTAAGAGAAATGGCTATGCCTCTGGCTAAGAGAAAACAACTTAATTAGCGGAGAATGCAAAAAAATTCTATTTGTTTGTAGTTTATGTTTTTGTATTCTTGAGCTTTTTTTTAATGAGCAAAATGTGACACACACATCACTTTTACAATTACTTTAATATCATTTACTTTTCTGCCTGTGGCTCGTGATCGTCGTTCTGTTTTGTTTTTTCATTTTTTTGCAGACGCTTGCAGAATCGAAAAAATACACATAAGTTAAATCCTTTGCTATGTAGACGCGATGTGACGTGCGACGAAACAGAATTAAAACTATCAGCTGCCGAATGTCAAGTGTAAACTCGTGAAGTGTATCTATCCATTTGTAAGTAAAACAATATGTAAATTTAATTCAAACTATATGTGGTATATATCGTTGGCTGTTCCCTAGTATTATTGCAGCCTAAATGCTAATTTGTACTATGACTTGAGATACCCAACGTTTTGATTGAACTTTCAGAATAACTGTCATGTCAAGGAGGCAAAGTCAATCAGTAATCAGTGACAGTAGAGAGTATAATTAAAACATGTACGTCAAGATTGATTGAATACAACAACAAACTGGAGTGGGAGTTAAAACCCACGGAGAAATAGAATACAATGTTACACATTACATAATATGTATTTGCCGCTTGATGAGGATCCCAGCTGAAATTGTACATAAATTGCATACAAAAAGATAAAGGTAAAAAATTGAACCGTGTGCAAACTGAGTGCAATAAATACAAAACACACATGACAACAACAAGAAAAAAGTATCAAA
>JAQGBH010005836.1:0-13539 GCA_034698265.1 Sminthurinus aureus | reverse complement strand
ATCAAAAGGAACGATTTGAGGGGGTGAGACTTTAAAGTCCTCACACTTAGTGTTTTTTGGCGGACTCTACTGTACACTGTACTTATGTGTTTTTGAAACGACCGTGTTTTCTATTCCTACTTTGTGGATAATCCAAGAGACAAGCTACAACTTTTAAACGGCGTTCCTTTCCTGATCTGTTCTTGTTCAAACATGTCAAACATTTCAAATTACAAACAGAGAGAAATTAGGTAAAATTAATCAAGAGAAGAGAAAAGAAGACAATCAGCCTAAAATCTGTGCATAATCTGTTGTAAATTGAATTGAATTAAATGCATCATCAATCATCATGTATCATGTACAAAGAATATAAAGCAAACGAAATTTGATTCCATGGGAAAAGAAATTAGACGTTTGTATTTAGACAACGGTTTGGATTGTTATATAATTACTCGTTTCATTCAGCCTGCAGCCTGCAGACTGCCTTTTCACACGGAGACTAATTATTTTTCCATCAACGGATTCCAGATTCCAGATTCCAAATTTCAACAAAAACACTTAACATTCAACACAATCGGTTTCAAAGAAATCCAGGTGAACTGAGTACAAAAGACGGATTTTACAGTTTAGAGTTACGATTTTCCACTGTTTCATACGCCACGAATCGTTCAATTTAAATTCAAATTTGAATTCAAATGGAACTTTGATTTGCCCCTCTGATTTTTAAAACACCTGTAACTTGTGAGGAAAAGAAGAGCATCAAATAAAATGCAGAGTGGAAGAAGATCTCAAGATCTCAAGTCAGAGAGCTTTGATCTTGGATTTCACGTGTATACTGTATGTAGTATGCAGTAAGAAATTATAATGAATTGTAATTTCCAATTCGTGGAAAAATCTGTCTATTCTGCGATTACTTTGCACCTTTTATACTGTCTAATGTCTCAGGTCTAATATATACTGCGTATTTTCTTGTTTTTTATATATTCGCCGGAAATTTATTCACCAAATTTTACTTTGTAGTACAAAATGATTTCATTTTCTATTCCTTGGAATTTTGTAGCTTAGACTCTAGAGTTTAGAGTTTCGACACAGACAGAATCTTTAGCATTTTTTCTATTATAAATAAAATTTGTATTCCACAGAACAAGAATAAGAATAAGAATTCTCGTTACTCATTATTCATTATTCATTCTATTCATTTTATTCTGATTCTAAAATCTATGACATTTTCCAGTTTCAATGTTGTTCAATGTGGTTGATGGAGATGGAAAATCTATTTACTGTTTTTTATAATATATCTGTGTACTGTGTATTGAATATGAGCTAAACATGAAAGATGGATCAGAAATCTGAATGTGAAAAAATCATGGTAAAGTTCCATTTTACAGCTCTAAATTCCAAAATTCAAATCTCAAAAATGTACTGGTGGAATGGGACATGAAAGGAAATCTGTGTACCTCCACGCACTTGCTTCCGTCTTCCTTCTTCCGTTTCAGTCATGAATGAGCGTAATTCTGCCCAAAAGTATGAATTCATGTTCCATGTTTCGTGTTCCACAGAATCCATTTCATTTCACTTTATTGTCCTCTTTCAATCCTTTCTACTCTGTCCTTTTTGCTCTATTTATGCGGAAACCCCCAATTTCATTTTCCAATTTCAATTTTTTGACTCTTATTTTTCCCACATCCACATCCCACATTCCATCACATTCCTTTTAAAATGTCTCGGGATCCTCAGTAATAAATTCGCGTACGAGAAATGGAGAATCTATGAATTTTTGTATCGTATCTAGAACCTAGAACCTAGAACCTAGAACCTCGAATCTGGAATCTAGAATCTAGAATCTGGAATCTGGAATCACGTTGGTCGTATCCTCGTCCTCACAGATTCACAGATGACAAGAATACACAATTTTAAAGTTGAATTTGAATACGAAACACGAATTACGAATTACCAATGACGAACGACAAATATGGCGAGTGTACAGTGTACAGTGTAGAAATACCGATAAGAAAAAATAGAATGCAGAGTATAGAAAATAGAATATATAAGTAAAAAAGTTGAAAAGCCGAGATTTATTCCTTGAAAGAGTTCCAAGACACAAAACTGCAAGTTCCAAAAGCTCAAAACACAAAGCACAAAACCCAAAACAGAAAGCAGACTATGCACATTGAAAAGGAATTTCTTGAGGTGAAGGAAGAAAGGGTGCAAATACACAGTACACAGTGGGATGGAAAGGAATGAAATACATTCAAAATCTAAAATCTACAGTCTAAAGGCTGCAATGTACATAGTGTAAACCACCCAAAACCCAGAAACCAGAACGGGCAACCGGCAACCGGCAACGGTAAAATGCGGATGGAAATATGTATAGTTTGTGTGAAAAGTGGAAAGAGAGATCGCTGTGAATTGTGAATGGCATGGCAAATACAGACTACAGACTACAGACTACAGTGTACACAGAACAGGTTATATCATGTACAATTTACATTGAAAATATCATATCGTCTAGAGTCTAGAGTCTAGAGTCTGTAGGAATGAAGATGAGAATATTCTCCATCTTTTCCACTATCCACTACAAACTACGAATGATGAAATATGATATTTAAATTCAACATTATCCAGTCATGAAGAAGAGAGAAGGGGGAGAAAGGGAAAAATTCTATTTCCAAGATGTATGACATGAGAGGGCAAATGAAAATGTGAATCTAAATGGAAACAAAATGAGAAAGGGAGAGCGGGCAAAGGAAAGAATTGCAATTTCAAGTCCATATTCCGTACGATATAACATAATGTAATATAATATCCATGTGAATTTGGGCTTTCTCTTTTTCCCTCTTTCTTCCCTTTTTCTCTTGTGTCTTGCTTCTTCTTGCCTAATAAAATATTCGTGGAGGGACCTCACAAAGAAAGATTTGAAATTCTTCCCTCCTTGCGCCCATTCCTTCCTCTTCATTTCATCCCTACGCATTTGATGCCATTACTTGCTTCTTGCCTCGCCTCGCTCTGTAATGTGTAATGTGTAATGTGTATGTCTACGTCGTTTGGGGAAAGTGAAAAGGAAAGCCAACACCAAAATCGAGGTGAAAGCAAGAGAAATGCTTTCTAGAATCTACAGTCTGGATGCAGATGGTTCCTCATCCTCACATCTCACATCACATGTATTTTACATGTTAAATTGATGGTTGATGACTGATGCTGCCTACTTGATGCTTGATGCTTGATAGTGTTTGGCCCATGTGCTAAAATCTATCCATACATTAGATATTAGACACATGAGACATATTAGTAAAACGATGAGGAATTCAATGAAAAATGAAGAGTGAAAGAGAAAAGTGGCATTTGGAATTTGGCATTCGGAGAAAACTCTTTGACTCATTTCATGTCTTTCAAAGTAGGTGTAGACTGTAGACGTCGAGCGCCGACTTTTGAATTAAGGACCAGAAATTGCATTACAAATTACAAATGGTTGCTTTTTAAGTTTTACTTATGTTCTATTAACTTTTCTCGTATTCGTATTCCCATTCCTGTTTTTTCTCCTGTCTCTCTCGTCTCCCGCCTTTACATACTCATCTTAAATTTCGAATTTGGAATGTTAAAGAAAATGGGTGCAAAAAAGTACCTTGTCTTTTAATTTTCTCCGTCAAATTAGGAGGAAATTAACGTTTTTAACAGGAGCTGAATAATTTGTAACTTGTACGTCAAATGTCAAAGAGAAACTAACAAGAATCAAGAATCTTTAGCGGAATTTTTACCCTCTCAAACGATAGAGAAATGGAAAAGAAAAAGATGGAAATAAAGTGAAAATTTCTTCCAGATTCTAGATTCTAGATGTTAGAATTTTCTTTTACAATTTTCAATTTTGACTTTTGACTTACTGTGACGGAGGAAAATTCATCATTTTCTAAAGCAATTGAATATTCAATATTCAATGTTCAATATTCAATACTTATCGCTCGTCTTTCTATCTTGAATTTGAATTTTCAATTTTCCATTTTGACTCGAGAAATTCGAGAAATGCGAGAAATTTATCAAAGGAAGAAGAAACTGTTCAATTTGTTGAAAATTCACCAAACCAAAATGAGCAATGATATGAGAAATGAGATGTGAAAGCTATGTGTAGGCGTATGTTAAAGAAGGAAAGAGAAAGGAACTAGAAACAAACAAATATAAATGAGCCGTTCTGTCTTGTGTCATTTTTCTATCTTTTCTTTATCTGTCCTCTGTCTTTTCTGTGTGGTGTCTGTCTGTTGGATGTGAATTGAGAATTGAGCGGTGAATTTGGAGATGGGTAAAAGAAAATTGCGTGAGGATCCATCTTTCTGAAGCACAGTTGGAATTCCAAATAGTTTCTTGATGTTTCTCTCCACAACCGGGAGTCCAAGTCGGAGCCGGAGCCGGCTTCTCTCGCTCTCTTGTTCTGTACAATGTAATGTAATGCAAGGTGATGGGGTATGAGAGGAGAAATGTATCTCTACCGTCTACCGTCTTGTGTCTTTTGTGTCTATCTACATAATGCAAGTCTTGTAAGAAAAATGAAGGAAATTTAACTGTACACTCTACACTGTACACTGCACATTGCACATGGAACATGTTAACAGTGAAGAGCGTACTCAGTGCTCCTAATACACAGGCACAGGGATATATCTCCTTCTTCAATCTTTCGATGTTAAATATGGAGAGCACGTCTGAAATGCATTACGCCTTACGCATTACACGTTACACATTTTACATTACGCGCTACAAACTACGAGCTACGAGCCACGAGCTCTGTTCATATGTTGAATGTACATTGTACATGTGTGCACATATGTGTATTATACATTTTATTCCAGCTTCTTCCGCCTACTCTAGTCCAATCATTTATTTATTTATATCTTGTCTTTTTTCTCTTCTGTTCTCTGTCGATTCTGGATTCTAGATTCTAGATTCTAGATTTTAGATAATAGATAATTTTTAATACTCAGAGCATATGTGTAATGTAGATGGTTGACGGTAGAGGTATTCACAAAATATTATGTGTATTTATCTGTCTACGATCCATGCCTGAATGTCACAGAGTTTGAATTGTGTTCTGTTTTCCCCTGCTGTATCATCCTGTCATGTCCTGTTATGCTACGTTCTACTTGATAGATAGATAGATCCGTCTTTTTTGTTTACAAGTGTAAAAGGTTTACAGCTTTCCCCATACTTTTCACTTTTGCTTTCACTTTTGCTTTCACTTTCACTTTTTGCTTTGGAGAGTGTGGAGTTTTGAGCTTTGAGTTTTGAGTTTTGCCTGCGTTTTCTCATGTGTTTATGTTGTTTGAATGTATTTTCAGATGGTTTCGTGAGGGGAAGGACGGAATATTAAGTGATTTGTCCGTCAAAAGTCGAAGTAGAGCTCCTGCCTTTTCATCCTCTCCCTCCGTTGGCAGTTCCTCTGGCTCTGGCTCTAATTCCGGTTCTGGTTCGGGATCCATCCCATTCCTTTTGACACAAGTGAGGACAGAAGACTCTGGAGTCTATGTCTGTCGCGTCAACAACTCAATTTCTCAATTTGATGTCCGAATCCACCTCACCGTTTATAGTGAGTACAAAGAGACAGTTGCATCAAATACCAAATATCAAGAATACTATGCATTTCATATGGTACTGATAAAATACATTGAATAAATCTCATTTTCCTCTGTAAAAGATGTTTTTTTCCTGTTCTGGCTTTTGTCCATGTGAAATTTTAGCTCCACTGCGTGTTCAGTTGAGTCCGAGTAGTCAAGTGGTGGATGTAGGGAGAAGTGTGAGTTTCCGTTGTTTAATATCTGGAGGTCCCATAGAGTCAATTCAATGGTACAAGGACGGTGTCCGAATTCCTCATGACCATGACCATGGGAATGAACACGACCATGGAAATGGACGAGAGAGTCACAGTGCTTCCATGTCCATGAATTCACTGATTAGATATAGAATTAGTCCACGAGACATCCTTCAGATCAACTCGGTTGAGACCGAGTCTGGTGGCATGTATCAATGCTTCGCTTCCAATCAACTGTACACTGCTCAAGATAGTGCTCATCTCAGACTTGGTTGTAAGTCCCTCCCGCTAATTTACCATCCATCAATCATCAATCATGTGTCAATCTTATTTATTATTATGATTGACCAAATGCTTTCTGGTTCATTTGATTATTATTATTATTTTGATTCTCTTATGACATGATGACAGCTGTACTTCCAGAATTAATTTATCGATTCACGGAGCAAACTCTTCAAGAGGGTCCGTCCGTCTCACTCAAATGCACCGCCATTGGTAAACCCTTTTTTTAACTGTTACATTTTATTCATTTTTCATGTACATAAAAACGCAAAGAGCCGAGAGTTAAGTAATCAAATTTTTATAATGATTGATAATAATAATAATAATGACTGATCATTGATAACTGATCATTGATCATACGAATTATTTTGAAAAATCAGGGAACCCACCACCACAATTTCAGTGGACTTTGGATGGATTTCCTATACCTGAAAATGAAAGGTACGAAAAGTCAAAGGACTTGGATCTATTAGTTTTAATATCACGGATCAGAGGAATTTTTTTCCTAGTGGCGTCCAAATTACCGGTAATACTCGATTACACGACTTTGATGTTTTGCTTTTATTTTTTACAGGTTTTTAGTGGGTCAATATGTGACAATACACGATAACGTCATATCACATGTAAATATTACCAATCTCAAGTCGGAGGATGGTGGGAATTATCAATGCACGGCGACAAATGCCGTTGGGTCCATATCACATTCCGCTAGGTTAAACGTGTACGGCCCGCCCTTCATCCGACCGATCCCACCCGTCAAAGCCGTGTCAGGGAAAAACCTTCAAATTGCCTGTCCCGTCTCTGGCTACCCCATCGAACAAATCACCTGGGAAAGAGGTAACAAAATCAACCAAATTATACAAAGTATAAAGCTCATGGATTTGAACTGAATTGTATGTGATTTTTATTTTGATTTACTTGAAGCTGGAAATGTTCTTCCGGTGAATCGACGACAGCGTGTTTATCCCAATGGAACACTCATCATTGAGAATGTTCAGAGAGGAAGTGACGAAGGGATTTACACCTGTCACGCCAAAAATAGGAATCAACTTAGTTCATCTAGAGATCTATCCGTCCAAGTTGTTGGTACGTAATCATAATTCCTCATTTTGATAATAACAAAAAATGCATCATAAAACGATGAAACGTTTAAAATATTATTAAATGTTACTGAACAAAAATTCACCGATGATTCACCGAGTTTTTCCTTTAAACATGTGTTTTTTCTACATTAAAATGTTTACAGTTAGTCCAAAAATCATGCCGTTTCAGTTCCTAAGTGATTATTTGAGAGAAGGTCGTCGATTAGCCGTCTCCTGTCAGATTCTTGAGGGGGATAAACCTTTGGAATTCACATGGATGTTCCAGGGCAAACCTATTTCACCCAGCAGCTCACAGGTACTTTTACGCTTCTACATTCTAACGTTCTAACATTTGAAATTGAAGCTAGAAGACTGCATTTCAGTTTATGCAGTATTTCAAACACTTGTTTTCTTCCAAAATTAACTAGTTTCTCAGGCAAGAAAGATCAAAAGATCAAAAGCTTGATTCTGGATGCAAAACATTTAAGAAATTCCATGGAACACCAAATTTATTCTAGTTTGTAGATATTTTTGTGAAATTTAAAATTTAGAATTTAGACATAAATATGACTGATATTTTCCTCCGTTGACAGTGGAAAAATTAGCTAAATTTACGAAAAAAAGATAATCAAGTCGCTGAGTAAGTTGACATAAGTTTATTATTAAGTGTGTAAAAAAATCTAGAGCGGCACTAGACTCGAGGCGCTCAAGACTCAAGATTCAAGACTCCACAGATTGCAGAGTCTAGTCGGGAACCGGAAAAGTCTCGAGTCTTGAGTCTTGAGTCTTGAGTCTTGAGCCGTGAGTTGAGATGTGTGCCGTTTTTTACTGTGTGACTAAACCACAAGCAAACCTAAATGTGTACAGTGTACAGTTTATGCTTATAAAAGCAACACATAATACATCCACTTTTATAAATAGTTTTCACCCACACCCACATCTTCCACTAGTTTTATGCAGACAAGTTCACAGACAAGTTCTTAGTAGAGCACAGAGCGACAAAGGAGTCAGATAAAACCTCTCGAGTGTTTTCTCAAGAAATATTAAATCCATCATCCTCCATCCGCCAAAATATGAAAATGAAAATACGCATATATTACAATCTGTACTTTGTACCGACGAAGCAGAGCCGGCATCTGCCTTGAGTCTTGAGTCTCGAGTCTTGAGTTGAAAAGTTGAAGAAGATTCATCTCATTTCCGAGGAAGAGGAGTCTCTTCAACAACAACATCATGATCATCCTCATCATCATCATTATCATACTCAGCCAGTCTCCGGCTCCGACTCCGGATACACAAGAAAAATAGAATTTTTACCGTCTTTACCCCAAAACTCTAAGCTCTAAGCTTCAAGCTCCAAACTCTAAATATGAAATATAGAATACTGAATACACTCAAAAGTTCTTTTAAATTTACCCGCGGCAACAAATCCATCTTTTGAATTTGGAATTTGGAATTTCCAGTGTTATGATCTCTACATAATATCTGTATTTTATTTGAAGTACTTGCTATTTGCATGTTCCACTTATAACACGAAACTCGAAATAAAGTTAGTGGCTCATCAATGAGCTGAGGAGAAAAGGACAAGGAACACGAATTTTGCAAGAAAAACTCTGGGATAAAATGTACATTTTAAAATTTGTGTCATATTTTCGCTCGTCATTATTATTGTCATTGTCATTGAGTATTGAGTAGTGACAAATATTTTCTGATTAAATGTGATGATGTTCAAATTTAATTTCAGGGTGTCACTGTGAGGATTCCAGATGAGTATTCATCAACTCTGGTCATTGACTCTTTGACCTCGGCTCACAATGGCAGGTCAGTGTTCCAAAGTTTCAAATTTTCCCAGTTCCCGCGTTAAAATTTGAGGATAAAAAAGAAAGCTGAATGAAAAATGTGAATTTGCTTCTCTTTTCAGGTACACGTGTATAGTAGAAAATTCTGCAGGGAAGGAAAGTCATTCGGCACTTCTCACTGTCCATGGTACAATTATTCTCTCTTAGTCTTTTTCACTATCTCCGATTCTTTCTGTTAATTGAGATGAATGTCTAAATAAATGTGTTACGACTCTTGACTTTTTACATCTTTTTATGGTACATCCCTGCAGTTCCACCAAAGTGGACGATGGAGCCTCGAGACTTATTGAATTTCTCCGCTGGGCAATCTGTCACAATCCAGTGTCAAGTGGAGGCAAACCCACCGGCCTCCATCACATGGAAACGTGCCTCAAGTAAGTAAAAAACTATCAAAATGATTAATTCCTTATTTTTTCTGCTTATCGCCAATTATCAACCATTTATATTGAGCATTGAGCTATTCTTGGTTCGCGTCGCTTACTCTTCTACATGATTTTATTCGCAAAATCATCATCATTTGTGGGACGAACAAAACATGGCGCAAATTTTGAACCCCGAAAACTATGCAAAAACATGCATTATAAATTATAAATGTTATAATATTGATTACTAATTACAAATCACAAATCAATAACTAGCAAGTGGAATTCTGACCACTTTCTAATTCCTTATTCCCGCTTCCAGAAATTTTTAGCAAGTCAAGAGTCATAATTAGCAAACTTGAAACTTGTACTTTTTAACTAGTTTTAACTAAATTGTACAGAGTTAATATTTGCATTTTGTGAATAAAGTTACGACGGTGGTTTAGAAACTGGAAATGGTCTAGAATCTAGAACCTAAAATCTAGAATATGTAGAAATGAAATAGGAAGTTTGATTTGAGGGTGAAAAACCACACGAGGGAAATAAATATTCGAGATTCTAAACTCTAGACTCGTGATTGGAGATTGGAGACAAGGCGAGTGTAATAACTTAACAAAACGAGTTTATATATAAATAAATTGTATCTGTGTTTGACACACCCAGAACAGTACAGAGCAGAACAAGAAAAAGAGTGAGAGTGAGAAATCGTTGTGTTGGAAACTGGAAATAGTTTACACTTTGAAGTGTCTCTAGTCTCTAGTCTGTATTCTGCATGCCATGCCATTCGATTCAATGCTTTGCGTAGCGTAAATTGATGATGGTCTGGTTTGGTTTGATCTGATTTGGTTTATTTGGTTTTCCTTGAATGTGAACTAAAATGAGTTTTGAGATTTGAGATTTGAGTTTTGAGCTTTGAGTTGAAGTGAACCAAACTGAATCAAAATCTGAATATAATCTTTGAAGAGGACGATGAGGAGGATGAGAAAAGGCTTGTGATTCTTGAAATGTTTACACAGGAAATTAATTTAAGCCCAAATCTGAAATGTGAAATCCTTCTGCTAGTTAAATTTGTCTTGTGTATTAAGTATTGAGCAAAAGGTAGAGAAAGCACGTGGATATAATATACAGTGCACAATATACATATATATAGTTAAACAGCCCAAGAGGTTCTTAAACACACAGACATACAGGCATAGAGAGAAGAAGGAAGAGAACCCACACGTATCTTGTGTCTTGAATTTTTCCAGATATTTACATACCCTAATTTCCTTACAACCGCATTCAAAGTCTAGAGTCTAGAGTCTAGAGTCTACACAGTCTAGAATCTAGATTCTAGATTCTACAGTCTCGAGTCTAGAGTCTAGAGTCTTGAGCCTATAGTTTATGTTAAAGAAGAAGAGATGAGAAATTGAAAGGGTGAGATGCATTTATAAGTTGACCTGTTTCTCTCCTTCTCCTCTGCTCGTAGTCCTAGAATCTAGAATTCGGATCTCAGATGTACACCATACACCATACACCAGTCGCTATATTTATTTTGTACATAGAATAAAGCGAACGTTTCTCCTCCGCTCAATGCTCAATGCTCAATGCTCAATGATCAACGCTCAACGCTCAACAACATAAATTAAATCCGGGTGTAAGTAAAATTAATCGAGCGTCAAAGCTCTGCCCTTTTCTTCCTCTCCCGTTCTTCTTGTTCCCGCTCCTGCTCATCCCTCTCACTTTCACTTTCACTCTTACTTTCACTGGCAGTTGGTGTTGGCATTGCAATGTATGGAGTACAAAGTACAGTGTAGTGTTTACAATTTACATGCATCAGTACATTACGGTATGAGTTGAGTTGTGCAGGTTGTTTGTTATTTGCTGAAGGTGCTGGACCGTTCTCGTTCCATTCACCATTCACTATTTACCATTTACCATTTACCATTTATACCATTATTTAGCCGTCGCTCCAACTTTGTAAAATCTAAAAACCCCAAACTCCAAATTCCAAACTCTAAACTCTTCTCAGAATCATGAATTTAGAATACAGAATGCAGATAGTACTGCTTTAGAAGCATAATGGACACTAAACACTAAACGCTCGCCTGTCTTTTTCATCTGTGAATGGGCTGGGTGCTGGATCCAGGATGCTGGAAGTTTGGTGTTGGAAGTTCAAGTGCATTGAATTAGTATATTAGTTTAGGAAACCACACACTCACTCACTCTTCCAACCATCACCATCACCATCAACTGTGCAGTATACACTACACACTGTTTACTTTCTCCTTTCTCCTTTCTTCTAGTTTCAGATTGAGCTCTATTAGTGGCAAATGGTGAATGGTGAATTGTGAGTTGTGGATCTTGAATGTTGAATGTTGAGGAACTAACCTAAAGAAAACAGAGAGCAAATGTAGAAAGTGAAGAGAGCATAATAATTCCCCGTCTTATCATCAACTTGAAAGTAACTTGAACATCTCTTAATAATTTCTATTTGCTCTAGAATCTAAAGCCCAAAGTCTAGAATCTAGAATCTACTGTCTAGAGTCTAGAGCTCTCGCCTTTTCACAACTTGGAACTCGGAACTTGGAGTTTGGATCTCCTCATTAAGTTAATAAAGTAAGAGCATAAACAAGCCCAAGCCAAGCCAAGTCAAGCCAAGCTGATCAGAGCAGAATTTAGTCTTACAAAGAATGTGCTAACCATTTATTTTACATTACTATTCACAATGATTGATTCCTTTTAAGCTCAACTCGAGATTCGAGATTCTAGATTCTAGATTCGAAATTTGAGTGGCTACAAACTATCAACTGCAACTGAACTGGTTTCTTGACTCTCCTCTTCCTCGTCTTTCTCGTCTCTGCCTCGTTCCTTCATCTATATTTGTATTTGTGTATCTGTTGTTTATGCCTAATCCAAGAGATTTAAGTGTCACTCGGAAATTTACAGTGTACCCTGTGTACTGTATACTGTACTATAAAATCTATGCCTTTGCCTATGACTATGAAAAGGGCATT
The DNA here is from genome assembly GCA_034698265.1 of Sminthurinus aureus. Lineage (NCBI taxonomy): Eukaryota > Metazoa > Arthropoda > Collembola > Symphypleona > Katiannidae > Sminthurinus > Sminthurinus aureus. Next base: position 1,191 of record JAQGBH010005836.1, on the reverse strand, counting down.
GCGTAGATAGTAGATATATTTACAGCCTGTATAATTAATGACCTTTTGTTTACATTTTCTTAAACTAGAAACTAGAGAAAATACAAAAGAGGAGGGAGGCGAAAATATCTATACAAATTCAAATTTAAATGTAAAGGCTTTGTACTTTGTACCCTTGATTTGGATTTGGATTCGGATTCGAAATCAGATTTGAAAGACAAATCTCAAGTTTTGAGTCTCGAGTCTCGAGTAGCAGTAGAAACTTGTTCCGGCTTGAGATTTGGATAGAGTTCAAAGTCTAAAAATAAAATAGGAATATTTTCAATACATATATTTTCAAACATGTGGAATGTGGAACGTAAAAAAATTACAGTAATTTTACATCTTACTGTCTTAAAATTCATTCTTCCTTCAGAAATACAAATACGCACAGTTGAAATCTCTCTCGTGTATACCATTTTCCTGGCGTATATTGTACATGTATTTTGTTGTATTGGCTCCGAGTTTTGCCTGCTGTTTATTTCTCTCTTTCTCTTTGCTGATGAATAAAAGTGAAAATCCGTTGGCTGCACACTGCTCAATGTGCCTTGTGCCTTGTGCATACATTTGGTTTGAGGACTGAGGATATAAAATTGAGGATGCGGGTGGGTTGTAAAACTAGGAATTTGGAGGGTCTGTAGTCTGTAAATAAAATTTAATTTACTAAGTGGATTTTCACACGACTACGAGGACGAGTTGACTCCCTCTTTAATCATTTATTAACTGATGGATCCAACATGTAAAATGCACAATCCAAAATCCACATTTGCACACGTCTAAATTCTACACTTTACATTTTTCTATAGATGCTTGTACAGTTTTGAACTTCAAAACCAATAGCTATAGCTTGCATTCACCAAGATCTCTAAACTAGACTCCGCGTTTTCTGGGGAAAACTTAAACCCAAATCAGTGATCTTGACATGAAATCAGTATATTTCGGCTACAGCCGATTTTTTGAGCCCACTCTCAACTTTCTACGACTCTCCGTTGCTGAGATACAGTCAAAATAACAAGCCGTTGCTAGCGCAACATTCACAAATCTCTTCAAAGTTGAAAATGTATTTCAAAATTTACTGTAGGGGCATTTTTCATTTAAATTAAATGAAAATCAGTCAAAACACGTCTCGAGTGGTCTTTTGCCATATAAATTCAAAAATTTTGAAAAAATGTC
>JAQGBH010005835.1:0-13540 GCA_034698265.1 Sminthurinus aureus | reverse complement strand
AAAATCAGAAACACCCTTCAACTGAGACCGATGAATAACCATTTTTAGTAATGACTATTTCTCTTAGCCAGAGTAATAGCTATTTCTCTTAGCCAGAGTAATGGCTATTTCTCTAGCGTCATTCCGACCCCCTCGCCACCGGATACGGATTTTATGAGAGTGTTGGATTATGGATGGGAAACATCGTACTATATGATGTAAATAGCTTTTTTCTTTTTTCCTTCTTCTTCTTCATCTTGTTAGCATGATAATGTAATAAATAATAATAAATATGAATACACCAAAACAGAGAAAAGTTCTTTATCTAAAATCTACAATAGAAACTCCCAATGACTCTCTTACATATAGGTACACACTCAATACCCAAAACTATATTCATACTATATGCACAATTGACACTTGAATGCTCAATGCTGAATTGATTTATAGTACCGAGTACGGTGTAAGTGGAAAAGTTAGTGAGAGGGGGTTCCTACAACTACAACTTTCATTGCCTCCATTCACCATCTACTATCCACTGCCTACTGCTTCTCTATACTCTCCACATTTTGTTTCCTATATTTACGTTAACTGTACCCACTAAATATTTACCAAGAGATTGAATAATGGTGAAAATCCATTGGTAATTTATAGATGTAGATTTCCTGTGTCCGTGTAATATTATGTATTATGCATTGTGCATTGTACATGTAGTTTGAAATCAATTTATCAGTCATTCATATCTCCTGTAGTAAACCACTTACATCAGATCAAATCAGATCAGATCTGATCAAACATAAAGCATGTTAAAACCATCACAGTTAATGGTTAATTTTCAAACAAGAGATGAACTAGGTTCTCCATTCATCGCTCTTTATTCATAAATATCCAAATCCATTTACTTCCTCCAAAAATACTGTACATCATAGAACATTGAATACGAATCCAGAATCCAGAACCTAGAATCCAGCTTTTTATCATACAATTTATCTTAAAGTATGAAATATTATGGGTTGTGGGACATTATGATCCTAGATCCTAGTGTATAATTTTTGTGGTCATATATTGTACATTGTGCATGCAGTGAAAGCTACAACTACATATATAAGCCGTAAAGTCATAAGTCATAAGCAATAAATAAAATATATCCGAAAAAGGAACCATCTATATCTAGCTATTTACGGATGAGTCACAAGTCAGAACCACTGAATTTTTACCAATGGACTGACGACTGATGTCAGGTCGAAGTACAAAGTACAAACGAGTGGATTTTTCATTATTCAGTTACAAAGTTTCTAAATGAATGAAGAATAACTGGATTGGGAATTAGGAATTGCGAATTAGGACCAAGGAAACGAAAATGAAGTTAGAATATGAACAGTGAAAATTGAGATGAAAATCAATAACAATTTTTGGGAAATTGTAAAATAGGGAAATACTGGAAACTGGAAATATTCGATGTGAAAGTTTGGAAAGTGGAAGTTTGACTTTCTGATTTTGCTTCTTTTTGTAAAGGTATAAGAGTAATTAATTTACAGTTTACAGCAAGTAATACATAACAAATAGCAAGATAATCGAATATCAAATACTTACTGGTTTATATTAAGTTTTTTTTCATTTAATTGACAGGTAATAGACTGCTATGCATACAGGTACATTTTTAATTTTTAGTAATTGGCTGTATTTTATGCGGTATATAAGTTGGTACCTCCTAATATAGTACAGTAAGGAGAGAAAGGCAAAAGGCATTCAAGTGTAGCTGCTTCTACTACAATTGAATAAGAGTTTTAGTTTTAATCAAATTTACCATTTAGCATGCATGAACAATTAGAATGTCTAGGATACACTCGATAAATCTCAATTTGTGCATTCCAAATTCCAATCTCAAAAACTACGGCGTGCTTCTTGCTTTACGATCTCTATAATATAAACTCTGTACAAACTACAAACTACACGAGGAAAATGTTTCAGTGTTTTTGCTCCCGTAGAGTGCATACATGTACATTGTACACATAGATTGTAAATGTACAGTGTACACTGTACAGGCATTCTACTTTTTCTTCACTCTACAAAAACGGAGCAGTGGCTGATTATTGTACAAAAAAGAGAGACAGTTGAGTGTATCAAGTGTCTTATGTACAATGTACATATGTATGGTGACAAAAACTAAACTTGACTTCTCACATAATTTCCCTTTGGGTTTTTTAAAGAGCCGTCCGTATCCAACTCAAGTCAAGTCAAGTCACAAGACAAGACAAGACAATCCCAGTAAATGGCAAATGAGATCTACATCGTACCGCTGAGAAAATGAAGATGACAAGAATACTTTTTTTCTCCACGCAGTATCACTGTTATTATTATCATATCATTGCTCTGCTTATTGGATACACGTGGCATTTTTGTTTCCTCCATACTTCAGCATCACCTCAACTAATTATCAATTTTGATAGCACATAATAATTAATCATTTAAATATACTTGAAATTTAAAATAGAAGAAGAATTCTTCATTCAATACGTCAAGTCACATGGTTTGATCTAATTATTTAATGTAGCAAAAATAGCAGGAGACAGCATCAAGTTAAATAATTAAATACTGAAAATTAGGAAGCATAATATTTACAACTGCCATCCGATCCACGCTCTTTTGTTTGGGTTCGATCAGCATGTGTTATCATAATACTTACAATTAGTACAGACTAGAGACTACAGACTACAGACTGTCACTGTGCGAACTGGATACATGCTCCATAAAATAAAATTCAAGGTAGATTAAATCGCATGTACAGTGTAAATAAATACGTAATACGGTTCATGCTCACACGTGAAAAGGGAAAAGAGAGCTACTGTGACCAACAACCAAAAACCAAATGGTTTACTATGGTCTAGACTCTAGACTCTTGATTCTTGATTGTTGATACGTTTTGCGTTGTACTGTTCTCAATTCTCAAGACTCAAAAGTCTCTCAACTCTCAAGAGAATTAGTTTTGTATGTATCTTTTTGTTCAGTGTATAGGCATTAGGCATAAGAAAATTAGCTTCACAACTTTAAGGTTCCTTCTCGGTTTTTCTTGTTCTATCTCTCTGTTGGAGTGGGCCGTCAAAGTGAGCAACAAATTAAAGTCTCCATGGCGGTCTCGTTCTCTTTTCCTCCTTTGTTTTTTGTTTTTTCCCTTTCCTCTCCTCCCTTTTACTTTCTCTTTCTCTTCCTTCTCAACTCAGCTGTCTACTGTCTGCTGATGCATTATAAACGCATTTCTCAGTGACAAGTGTTTTTTACTCATTCTGTGTTTTTTTCCATCCATCTCAGGATACACAACTGGAACCAAGTGAACCAGCTACTGTCACTGTTGACTTGTCTGAAGACGTGCTCGCCAAGGACTACCAACCTTCAGGAACACCCGAGAAGACTCTCCTATCAAATAATGAAGACCAAAATGACAAAGAGGACAAAAGCCCAGCTGAAAAGCCAACTTCTTCCACAGAAAAAAGGCTCTTTGAACCATTCCTTCGATTCTTCAGACCAAAAATAACAAAGGTAATGCAATCAAATTTACTCTCATTTCTCAATATCTTGTAGAGTGGAGGCAATGAGCATATGTATAATTCATGGCATACAAAATTTATATCAAATTCGGAAACTTGAAATGACACTGTAAAAAAAGTCTGGAGTCTAGAGATTTGAGTCTAGAGTCTGGAAAAAAAGACAGGCGGAAATAATACAGTTTTACGCAGATACGTACATTATACATACAGATACAGATGTTATTTTTTACACTTTCATTACACAAAAGACATTAAAGAGTTTCAAGGGAATCGGCGAGAATCATCTTAATAATAATGATAATCTCCCATTTTGTATTTGTATTTGTGCCCATGGAAAAATAAATCCGGGATTACTTCATTTAAATTTGAAATGCACTTCCAGACCATAAACAATGTCCTAATTTCCGAACATCCCAATTTGTGACTTGACAAGTTGAGAATCTTGGCTCAGTTTTTCACAGTCAAAGTACAATATTCTCTCTAGTTCTCTAGTTCTCTAGTCTCTAGTTAGTGCCTAAAATACTGGATTGCACTGAACTGCACTAAACTGATCCAATTATAATGAGACTATACACATTACACATGTATGAATGCTATATTGAAGATAAACCAAGTGCAATGTACAGTGTAGAGTGAAGAGTGAAGAGGGGAAATTTTCTACCGTTTTACAGCTTCCGGAGTCCGGAGTTTTCGGAGATCTAAAAGCGGAATCTAGAATCTAGAATCTAGAAACTACATAGAAATTTATTGTAATTGTATACTCAGATAACACTTTTCTCGCTACCAAAGCAAAGAAACTAGAGACGGAAAAGAGACGGAGTTAAGATGAGAACATGTGAGACTTGAGACTCAAAAGAGGATTTCAAGTTAATAGATTTGCATAAAATGTAACATGTAAATGGTAAATGTTTTTTCAATTCTAAACGCCTTGATACTAGATAATTTACATTTCATTTTATTGTCTACACACGACATACTAGTAATAGTTCATAGTCTATATTACACCGTATTGTCGCGGTATAATTGGAAGAGAGGCGTCAAATTGAACTAGATATAAATGATTACATAATCTTTAGGTGTGTAAAGTGTAAATACATAGGCATAATACATAGCCCATCTTTTGTCTCCATTCTCGATAAATTCCTGTGTTAATAAGAAAATTATTTCAGATTTATCAGATTCAGATTTAATCTGAAATTGTACGCTTAAATTTTAAATTTGAGTTGTGCCAAATTATTTTAATTGTAATACTTTCTCAATTCTGTAATTTTGTGGAATTTTGTTTCGCTATCTTCCAAGTTTTCACACTCCAAATTCCAAGAGAATGAATAGATACGATTTAGGAAGCATTATTAAAAGTTACAACATAAAATATAATAGTAAAATATTAATAAAAGTGGTTATTTCTTTTCATTGTCCACATGTAACGTTTTTGTATACACAAAAAACCTTCAAATCTTGATCCTGAAATTCAAGAAGTTTATTCAGCTACTATAAACACTAAACACTAAAATGAATACAAACAAAAAACAAAGGAGGCTGTTGATTTTGATATCTATGTACATAATACATAAGTACAACTATTACGTGAATAGTGAATCCAGTTGATATTGACCGTGTTGGTTGGATGATTTTCCTAAAATTTGAAATGTGAAATGTGACAAAGATGTGTTCCATCACATGCCAAATGCCAAAATACATGTATAGACGACAAGCTACAATGTACAATGTAAAATGTACAAGGTACACTCGATATCAAATGTTTTAAATATTTTGTACAGTTTTTGACTTTGTACATGATGGGACAACTGACATCAACACGACACTCTTCAACTTTTTGAACAACGAGAAACGAGAGACATGTACATTGTACAATGTACACTGTACTTTAGACATATATTTGGAATTGAGATTGAGGCAGATGAAATTTCACGAGGACTGAACAAGATGTTCAGTGTTCAGTGTTCAAGAGAGTGGCAAAACAAAACAAAACCAGGAGCAAAAGACAATTCCAATGCTGTAAAAACTCGTGTACTTTTCTCATTTCTTGGATATTTCTTACTTGCGTGGTGTCTGCTGTCACATCAGGGTCTCATCTCTCTCCTCTTTTTCACAACTTTGAATGACTGACGTGTCTCGTCTCTTAATATCTTGAGTCTTGTTCTTGACTCTCGACTCTCAACTCTTGACTCTGCACATATTCATATGTACTTTATATTCGTATATGCACATACATAAATACATATGTACGTTTTGCATATATTCATCTGATCCACATGTTTAAATACCTTTTCACATATTATAAATAGTTTTCTGTATCGTACAACATACAACACCGTTGAAAAAAATGTACAACTTTTGCACGTACAATGTAGATAAATATATGTACATCTTTTAAAGTATACTATACTTACTGTACACTATGTAATATGTTCATGTAAAAATATGCTGGATTTCAGGATATGCCTGTATAATATATAGCTTATACCCAATGTAAAGTATATTCCTGCAGAAAATAGAAGAGAGGCAGTTCTTGCAGAAAATTGTAAAATATGTAGGTACGTTCTATGAATTCTTGCTCTTTCTCTCCTTAGATTTATGACTATTTTTTCATTATCATGTCAGTGCATATTTACTAATAATATACAAACGTACTTTGTATATAATATGTAACGTAATGCACAGTACATATCATATTATGTATGTATTAGGTAGACATAAGCAATTCAGATTTCAGATTACATACAAAGTAGAAAAGTCACTTTAACTTTAGACTTTAAATGATGAGTTCAAGTATGCAATAGTAAAACAAAAATATGTGTCTTTTTGCTCGCTTCCTTTTGCTTGCTCATTTTCATTTTCGGTGTCTTGTGTCTTGTGTCTTCTCTTGGACCTGAACATTGAAAAGTCAAAAGAGTCCAAAAGCCAAAAAAGTAGTTAGTTGAATGACGAGCATTCAAGTAGTAAGTTGTTTGTTTAAATTGGTTCTGAGCAGATTAGACAAAAGTAATAAGTACAAAAGACAGACGAGGGTTTGAATTTTGCATAGTGTACTCAACAGACAACATTATTCAACAGAGAATGTGGAGTGTGGAGTGTGCACTGTTTACTGTATACTGGTTATTGAAAATTTAAAATATGAACCAAATCTTTCAGCTTTAAACTTTAAACATTTAAAATTAATATCACATGTTCAGAATCTCCAATAAAAGATAGTAAACATTTTCCCTCTGTGGTCTGCTACAAATGTAGATCAGAAATACCAGATACCAGCTACTAGACATCACCCACAAAAGTTTTATTATTTTTACTTTCTGAAAGGTTTTCATAACAATATAAAATATAAACGTGTACAGAGAAAGTGAAGTGAAAAGTTTTGAGTGTTGAGTGTTGATTATACATTTTATACATACATGTGATCACTTGCATTGACTGTTCGAATTGGAATTTGTTCTGAATTTCTCATGTATGACTGATGAGTTATACCATTGTGGTTAGGAATAAATACAAATGGTCATGAAATTCGTGTACTTGTAGACTGCGAATGACGAATCAGATTTCAGACCTTGTTTCATGGTGCATAATACAGTGTACACAGTGCAATAGTGTAATGTTTGTAGTGTTTAGTGGCAATTAGATCTAAGATACATACTTGAAAACGTGAACAAGAAAGTTGTGCTAATGATGATATGAATATGATCATCATCTTGTGTCTTGTGGTAAAACAAGATTTGGAATTTCAAATCTCAATTTACAAAATCAAACTACGTACAAGATAACAATAATACAGACAAAAAACCAAAACATATGCCCGAAGCTAGTTGCCAGAGAAAAAGACAACTAAACCAGAAGGATTTTCTTTTGGTTCTCCATGCAATTATAAAATATAAATTTGTGTACTTAAATGTAAAAAAAGCTTGGTACTGATGAAAAACTGGGGCAAAGAGCGACCGGAACGGAAATATAAAACACAGAGATATTACGTACATACTAAATACTAATATTTATACAAACTTTCTACATCTTCTTGTCCACTTATATGCAGTGTATATCTATAAATGTGTTCTGTATACAACAGAAAGAATGTACATATTGCAAATGCATATGCAAGTGTAGTGAGTAGCTTGTATTTTTGGTCACTTATGTTTTACACATGATGCATTATGTACTGATTAAGCATAACTCTAAAAATTATGTGTCTGATGATGGTTTACAGGAGAAGGACTTGGAGAGCGGAGAAGTTGCGACTGAGTTATTAGACAAGAATAATATACAATCTGAGGATAATAATGGTGTAAATAAGACACACCAGAAAAGTCCTGCTCATCCAATGGAGCCAGATCGAGTTGACGGAGAAGCCAAAACCTCTCCAACACATGAAACTAAAGGATCAGAGGTAAACAAAAAAAAACAATAACTATTTTTTCTCTGTGTATGTGTGTGTGTAAGAAATATCCATCTACAACGTACAACACATCTACAGATTATATGCATGTCTCTATACACTATATTATGCATTATGTATATTTATTTATCTAGGTCTGGTCTTTGTACAGAATGATTTTTTTCCATTCCCCCAAATATAATATTATTGTGTTATTGTATCTTTTTATAAAATGGGTATAGCAAGAAATATCAAGCAAAAGGTTTGAAAAGAAAGGAAAAATTAGAAAGTAAAACAGGCGAAGGATTTTACATTTTACATTTTTACACCACTAATTTTTTTTTTACTACTTCCTCATTTACACAGACATGTTTCTCATTTTAGGACCAAGTTCTGTGTATTTTGTAGCCTGTAGATTCTGGCACGTGCGCTTGTCCTGATACTGGTCAGGAAATACATAAATTTTATGGCATAAAGATGAAGATTCATAATATATATCTTTTGTAGAGGTATATGCAGTTTCAGTACACAGAATACAGTATGCAGTGTCTTGTAAGGCACTGTATACTGTAATAATACATAAATGTATTTTATTTATATTATCTCGTTTTATACTTTTCCATGTCTTTCACACATCACTTTTACAATGTACATTGTACATATTACAATTTTCCAGAAGTCTGCATATTTTACTTATCATCTACCCTTTTTTTAATATGTCTTCGTCCAGATTCCAGATTCCCCAGATCTCATTTTTAGTAAACAGATCACTTTTCTAACTCTTAATATAAACTATGTATAAACTTTGGAAAGGAAAGGCCAGAACTTGAATGAGTTATACATTATTTATCATTCTGTATTCAGTTTTTGGGTGTGAAATAATATAACTCAAGCTTTCAGATTTCGGAGCATGTGAATTCATATAATTCAGTTTCTGCAGCAGACTTTAAAAATATACAAAAGTTGCCTAAAATACATCTACGAATCAAGTGCAAAATTAGTGTTTTTTTGTGCTGCTTTTATCATTTTAATGTGTTAAAAAATTTACATAAAAATTCAATCATAAGGACAGAGAGTTTAATATTTTTCATCAATTTTCGAGACGGAAAAAAAATATCAGTAATTGTGATACAGATATTGAAATCTCTAGCACTTTTATACATATGTCAGTAATACTGACAGGTTGTTCTTCTGTGGTTGGAGGATTCTGTTGCAAGAATTCAATAGAGGTAAATCGTAAAGAGAGATTGGGTGAAAGGCCAAATTATTATTGATAAAAAGTTAATTGGTAATCACTTTTGGGTAATTGTTTGGTAATTGGGCGGGAAACTAAATAATGTCGTTTATATCATTGTTCCAATTTAAGGAGGCCGAGTTGAAAGACGTTGAACTGAAGACTGGAAATGGAAATGGAGAAAGTATCAAAGAGAAAGACATTGAAAAAGATGCAATTCCCACAAAACCAAGTGCTCAAGTGTGGAGAGCTCGTTTAACTAGATTGCCACGACTGAGTAAATGGATTCTTGCTGGACTTTGTGCTTTAATTGCTCTCCTTGCTGTTATTTTGTCAATCACAGCTTTCAGGGCAAGTCGAGCGATTGACATTGGTTCTCTTATAATTGACGGAAAATACATCAATACACTTACGAGTTGTGGTCCAATTCAAGGGTAAGACGAAACCTTTCTCACTTAATTTTTTTTCATTAAATATCAACACTCTTTTCTCTTTAGTAGCTCTCTTTCTTAGTTAATTTATTAGGTTAACGTTTAGAGCGTGAGCGATTCTTTGGTTGTATAGTGGTCGGTTCTTTACCTTTTCACCATGTTCACCGTAAATTGACTAATTTTCTTGCATTATAATTCATTGTTTTAGTTGAGGGATTATTTTTATCAAAATATTCGTACTTACAGAAACTAATAAAATAAGCCTTTCGGTGGCATTCGAAAAAGAGATGACGTAATAATTGTGCTCTGATATTTTAATGAATGTAAAATTTTAGAGCACGAGTCAGCTGTATATTGTATTTATATACTCGGCGTTTTCTTCAGTTTGTTCAAATTTCCTAGACGATTCTAAATTTGATCAAAACAAGTATTTATGTGGGTGAAGTAAAACTCAAGCATCCGTGTGTGTCTATTGCCAATGTATACATAATACATACGTTTTCAGTTTGTTTTAAACTTTCTTGTTTCCCTTTTTTTCCTGCTTCTTTTTATATTACATTTGCTCCATTTCTTCCTCACCTTCACTGTTTTTAAAATTCTGCATGAGACGTATGTTTTATCGTCACACTGTCGATTTAATTTCCTTGTTTGCTCAGGCAAAAAGTCTCTAGAGACTATAGAGTACAGAGACGGGAAGCAAAAGAGAGGAAAACGTAGGTTCTTCTTCTAGATTCTAGATTCAGACTTGTGTGACGCTCGACAGTGAGGATGACACATTTCTTGGCTTTATTTATTCACCAATGTGTACTTTGTACTCAAATGTTTATCTGTAATACTGACGATGAGAGAGAAAAATAGAGGAAGCCACACGTTATACATATGTTTTTATTTATGTGTATTTAGAGATTAAAGAACTGTGTGTTGTGAGTACTATTTATTTATTTATTTACAACTTATTTGATTTTTATTTTTCAGAGTGGTGGAAAATGGAGGTTTTGCATTCAGAGGAATTCCTTATGCAGGTATGAGTAGAAATAATTCATCAAATACATAATACTTTTAACTTTTAGTCGTGAATATTTATCGTTGTAAAAATACAGCATGTTATAAAGTTTATTTGATGCTATAAAGAAAAAAAACGATAAAAGAAAAAAATACATGAATTCTTTTTCACATTTTTTTAGTCCCACCTGTTGGAGAACTCCGATGGAAACCAGCTCAGATTCATCATCATCTCGAACACTGTTGGAATGGGACATACTTGGCTCACAATGACTCGATTCCTTGTTGGCAATTTTATCGAAATGGATCTTATGATGGAGCAGAAGATTGTCTTCACCTTTCCATTTTTACTCCAAAAGGTAAATGGATAATATATTCATATGACATGTATTACTCATTATACACATATCACATATTAATGCTCATCAGATTGTCACAAAAAAAAACAGAAAATGGTTTATCTATTGTATGTTGTAGATAATAAATCTAATATGAAAAATTTCCTTTGATTTCTCATTCTTTTTCAGTATATTATGACACTCCTCTTCCAATTGTGGTCTACATTGGTGGTGAATCCTTAGGGGGTAAGTTCATACTGTTATACAATATTCATTTCCCTTCTTCTGCCCATCGGATATCGGATGTAGGTGTATTATTATATAATGTGTAGATACTGGATACATACGATTCCATGTAATACGAGAGAACATGATGTTGACTCTTGTGATAATCATCATTCATCATACCTGAATGTCGCCATGTAACATATATTATAGTATACAAAATATACTTGCTGTGTATTTTTAATAAATGACAGTAACTTTTCTTGTCCACATAAATAAAAGAGATTGAAGTAAAAAGTAATTTAGATACAAAATCTATTTTGTAATTTTTATATTATACTTTGATTAATGTACTTTCCATTATATTGATTCTGATTTAGGTGGTCAATCTTCGGTTTTACAACCTTCAGCGGCATTAGCTCGTGCCAAAAATGTAGTATTCGTTTCCGTGTCTATTCGACGTTCTGTACTGGGATTTCTGGCTTTAGAGGCTCTCTCTCGGAACTCGTATCCAATGTCTTCTGGCAACTATGGATTGTCTGACTTGAAAGCTGCACTACAATGGGTTCACTACAATGCGGAACATTTTGGTAATATTTTTCTCTCTTTCATCACAAAATTTACCATATCAAATATCAACAGTTTATGCTCTATACAACTATGTATTGAAGATAATCGTAATAAAATTTTTTAAAAAATTCAAAAATACATAAATAAATCAATAAATAAATAAAGGTGGAGATAAGAACCATGTAACTTTACTTGGTCATCAATCTGGAGCAACTCTTGTATCAGCCTTAATGTCCAGTCATTTAGAAAAGACACTTTTCCATCAAGTTTGGGTGGCGGGAGGTTCTCCAATTTCCACATTGATCAGTTTCCAGGTAAAATAATATTTCATCGCTTTGAAGTTTTTGTACCAGTAGACATATATAATATGTATAGCATAATATATTACAAGATTTCTCTGACATATGTATACAAGAAGTGTTCTGATGACAATGATTCTTATTTTACCCTCTACACTTTTAAATAACAGGATGCAGAAGTTCAGAATGCAGGTTATATGAAAGAAATTAAATGTGAAACGATAGAATGTTTATACTCAAAGAATCCAGAAGAATTACTTGAAGCCGTACCATACGACTGGAGAGCTTTCTATCAAGATCTTCCAACTAAAGATGAGAAGAAACATCATTGGCTTGTTCGTGATGGTATGATCTTGAGAGATACGCCATCAAATAATATGAATATTCAAGTGGAAGTCCCATTTGTTGGGGGTGTTCCAGCGGAAGTAGATGCAAGTCAAGAAATGTTTTCCTTTTTGGACTGGAATGATACGAGTAAATTTTCAGCATATCTAGAAAGTAAATTAGGCTCATTTGGCACATCATTATCAAGAGAAGTATCTGACAGATATTTCCGTCCAGAATCTACACCCTGGCAAATTTTTGCTTCACTCTTATCCGATTCACGGACTATTTGTCCACTTTACTACTCTACAACTTTCCTGGCAAATCAATATCGTAGCAGCCGAGCATACTTTTATGTGGTTACTCAAAGGAAACGAAGTCCCATAGGTTTTGTGGCGGATGCAAATTCGGATATTTCTGCTATTCTTGGTGTGTACGAAGCAGAAACTCGTGAAGAAAAGAAATACGTAAAGAATATGGAAAAACTATTTTATGGTTTTGTTGAGAGGGGAAAATTTCCAGATGACCATGATGTTACTAAATCCATATATTTAGTTAATGAGGACATTCAAAAAACATTTACGTATCCAAATTGTGAATTTTGGCATCAACATAATTTTTACCCAAATTACTCTAGAATTGACTGATTTTTTCCCCTTACTAAATATTTTTCTACAGTAATTATTTGAATGGTTTATAGAACTCCCTCTAATTTATTAAATTATAAATTCTGTTCATTTTCATGCTCTCTTGTTCTTGTGTACATATAACCCGATTTCATGATTACATGTATTAAAATGTCTCAGAGAAAACAAATTTAAAAAAGTACAATAATTATTATTCCCCTATCGATTTTACCATTATATATTATATTATGTTTGTTTTGTATTTTGTAGTCTTGTATATGTAATTCATAGTCCATAGAATAGCAAACATATATGTAGTATATAAATCGACTTACAAATCTACCTTCTATAAAATCCGTATCCGGTGGAGTCATTGCGTATGTAACGCTCTAAGAGAAATAGCCATTACTCTGGCTAAGAGAAATGGAGATTACTCTAGCTAAGAGAAATGGCCACTACTCTAGCTAAGAGAAATGGCTATTGCTCTGGCTAAGAGAAATGGCTACTACTCTGGCTAAGAGAAATGGAGATTACTCTAGCTAAGAGAAATGGCCACTACTCTAGCTAAGAGAAATGGCTATTG